>CANNZV010005080.1:47591-63291 GCA_947561585.1 Caprella mutica | reverse complement strand
CTTATAAATTCAGTAACTACCTTTCTGGTTCTGTGGATTTCTTCCAAATCAATATAGATGATAGAGTTTTATTCTCTTCTCAAATTACAGCAGCTGTACCAGGAGATGCTATTGATCAAATCTTAATGCAAAATGGTGTTGTTGGGGTACAATTCTTTATCAATGCTGGAGATACAAAAACTAACGGTGTTGATTTAGTATTAAACTTGAATCGAGTAGAAGCTGGTAATGGTAGATTTGGTGGTGTTTTAGCTGCTAACTTTAACAAAACAACTATCGAGCGTATTGCAGTACCTTCTGCTTTAGAAAGTGGCGGTTATGATATTTTTGATAGAAGAGAGCAATCTTTGATTACAGATTCTCGTCCTAAGTCTAAAATCATTTTAGGATTGAACTACGAGATTGGTAAATTAAGATTTGGATTAGATAACACGCGTTTTGGAGAAGTAACAGTTACATCAGCAGATGGAAACCCTACTAATGACCAAGTACATACACCAAAATTAATTACAGATTTCAACGTTGCTTGGAAATTGGATGATAGAGCTAGTTTCAACTTTAACATCAATAATATCTTTGATGTTTATCCTGATGAATTATTGGCTTCTACTGGCGAAAGTGCTAGTGGCAGATTCCGTTATTCTTCTATCGTTCAGCAGCAAAACTTCTTAGGAACTACTTTCAGCCTAGGTCTTAATTTGAAGTTGGCAAAGAAAGATAGAGAGTAAATGAAGTATATAGAAATGATAAGTGACGACGCAGGAATAAATTGCACCATATTACTTGTTCTTATTTCCTTCTAAGAATACTTAAAAAAGCCTTATGTAGCACGGCTATATGCGGTTTTTGAAGCATCCTTAGAAAAAAAAATAACGGCGCACTATGGCTCACTTTATTTCTACCTCGTCACTAATGAAATAGTTATCATAAAAAAGCTTCCAGACATCTTTTATGTCTGGAGGCTTTTTTTGTTTTACACTAACCTTTTTTAGTAAAACCTGCCTCTTTACCTACTTTAAGGGAGCAGGCAATAAATAAGATAAAACAGTAAAATGTCTATTCATCTATTAATTAGGAACGATGTAGAAATAGATTTACAACCTGCCTGAGTCGGACAGGTTGTAAGTTTATTTTTCATCGTTCCTTAGTAGTCAGTCAAGTTGGTAATGTCGGGTAGGTTTTGACATAAAATTTGTCGAGAACGAGGCAAAATTTCTTTGTAGTGGGACAAAAATAAATTTACCTATTTTTAAAGTCGGCATAATCAACAAAGTCTCTTAAAGTGAACCGTTTTGTTCGTTGATTATGCCGACAATATGTAAATTTATTTTTTTCGTGTCCCTTTGCATAGCCGTCGCTACGGAAATAAATTTTAACGAAGTTATCGGCAATATTTTATCAAAAGATACCGACAGTATTAACTGGACTGACTACTTAGCCAATCTTTACGCCTATAAATTTTCTCTTAATAAGTCAATGAATTCACTAATGGCTGCTTCATTTCGTTTATAGTAAGTATATTTTCCAAACCTCGACTGAGTGACTAAACCTACTCTTTGCAGCATCGATAAATAGTGGGAAATAGTGGATAGAGATAAGCCTGATTTTTCTCCGATATATTGAACACAAACACCATCATCAAAATTTCCTTTGACATGTTGAAAAGGAAAATGCTCCTCGGGTTTTTTTAACCAATGTAAAATTTTTAGTCTTGTTTCATTCGACAATATCTTACTTGTTTCTACTAAATCCATAAAACAAATTTATTGATAATTCAAGAATAATCAAAACGCTATTTTTTTAGACCTAACTTCCTTATCATACCGTATCTTCTCTCATTTTACTGCCAAATGTTGCTTCAACTATAATTTTCGCTACTTTACTAAAAATGGAAATACTACCTATCGCTACTTCGCAACTCGACCTAAAGACAGAGTAGGAAGGTGAAAATAGTAATATTACTTCAGTAGGGTAGCGTACTATAATTATACAAAAGCTATATTTATATTTAGGGAATTATCAGAATATCATTTTTGTGTATTATATTTACCGTTAAAAATATATAATTGTTTGAATTATATTTCCTAAACCAAACTATGCTAAGTTACGAAGGACAACCGGATATTTATTTATGGAAAGGATTTAAAAGGGGAGACAAAGCTGCCCTAAATGTCCTATTTAGAAGATATTATCCATTGTTACATAATTATGGGAGTAAGCTTACTCAAAATAAGACTTTAACAGAAGATTGTTTACAAGATTTTTTCCTTTACCTCTACGAACATCGCCATAATTTGAAAGATGTTGATACGATCAAACCTTACCTTTTTAAAGCTTTTCGCAATCGATTGTTTAAATATCTAAAAACAAATACCAACTTCATCTCTTTAGAAACAATAGAAAAAAACGGCTTACCCATCGCCTTTTCTGCGGAAGAACTAATGATTCATCAAGAAAATTTACAACTACAAAATGCGCAAATATTACCCTTGCTCAATCAACTTACCAACAAACAGAAAGAATTAATTTATTTGAAGTATTATAATAATTTAAGCATCTCCGACATCGCCGAAGTAGTTGGCATTTCTTACCAAGGGGTGCTCAATGGCTTAAACAAAACCATGAAAAAATTAAGAAAAGTGATCGCATTTGCTGTAGTTGCTCTCCTTTCTATACTTTTTTAAAAAAAAAGTAAAAAAAAATTAAAAAAAGAGGTTATATAAAATAACCTTTTGACTGGTACTAGTGAAGACACTTTCTAATGAATAATTTTTTGAATAGCATTTACCATTCACAACTAAATTAAAATTAGACCCTTGAAAAAAGAATTCACCAACATAAAAGATTTTATTGAAGATGTGTCTTTCAAACGATGGATTGTGAAAAAGTCAGAGAAGGATAGATTAATCTGGGAAGAATGGCTAACCAATCATCCTGAAAAAGAAGCACTGCTAACTGATGCTGCTAGCATTTTAACAGGCATTCGGTTTAATGCGTCTTTGCCAACATCGGATAAAGTAGAAAAAGAATTAAAGTTATTACACCTCTCTATTGCAACAAAGGAAGCTGCATATAAACAACCTAAACAAATGTTTAGTGGCCTCCGCCGTAATAGCCTATTATCAATTGCAGCGGCTATCGCTTTATTATTGACCATTACTTTTGTGATGCCCTACTTTTTACAAGAATCAATCATAGAACACCGTACTGCTTTTGGTCAATTCGAACAAATTGAATTACCAGATGGCTCAAAAGTTGCGCTTAACGCTAATTCTACTTTGAAGTATGAAGCGACTACGCCCAGAAAGGTCTGGTTGGATGGGGAGGCTTTTTTTGAGGTAGCTAAGAAACCAAGCACGGGTGCAAATTTCCAAGTACAAACCAATGACTTAACCGTAAAAGTTTTAGGAACTACCTTTAACGTGAATAGTCGTAATGCAGAGACAAAAGTATTCTTAGAAGAAGGGAAAGTGGTACTAGAAGGCATGGAATTGGTGCAGACTACCCTAGAAATGATTCCTGGGGAGTTGGTCCGTTATTCAAAAAAAGACAAAAAGATATTAGAAAAAAGAACTGCTAAAACTTTAGAAAACACCTCTTGGAAGAATGGTGTTATCCGATTTACAGATGTGCCTTTGTCAACGGTCTTGCAAGAAATAACAGCTATTTATGGTATTCAATTCCAACATAAAAATAATAATTCAATAAATAAGCCATTTTCTGGTGGTATTCCTAATGAAAATTTAGGTATTGTCTTAGAAACCTTCAAAGTAATCTATGGGATAGAAATTGAGCAGCAGGGGGAGGTATATATAATAAAAGAGTAACAGTTAGCAAGATGTAGTCTAATTCTGACATCTGACTTCTCAAGGTAGACCTATAAACAAAAATATGAATTTAAAACACATAGCAGTAGTTGTACTACTTTTAGCTGTCGGGATTCCCCGAGGGATAGCTGCTATTGATGTTTTAGAAACAGAACCGCTTAGCCAAGTATTAGAGAAAATAGGGAAGAAATACGAAGTTATCTTCTCCTATAATGATAAAGAATTAAAAAATATTTCTGTTCGGTTTGAATTCAAAAGTACGGAATCTTTAGAGACGGCTATCAATAGGGCATTGATCAATACGGGGTTGTTGTACAAATATTTAGGGGCTAATTTTTTTGCTATTCATACGAATAATAGAGCAGGAAAACGAAGATTGAAGAAAGTGCAACGGAAAATTAATCAATTGGGGCGTTTGGGCAAGACCAATAATTTATCCATCTCTAGTACGAATAAGTCAGTAAACAGGATTTTTAATACGGCTGATAAATTAAAAGAAAACATAACAATTAGTGGAAAAATAACGGACGAAGATAACGTTCCATTAATCGGCGCAACCATTATCATACCCAATACGACCATCGGAACGGCTACAGATTTAGATGGCAACTATCAATTGAAGGTTCCTACTAATACGGAGAAAGTAATGGTCACTTATACTGGCTTTGCAGATGAAGAAATTGAGTTAAAAGAAAAGAAGGTTATTGATATACAGCTGAAGCAAGGAATCGCTTTACAAGCTATTACGATATTTGGGTCTCGTGGCAAACCAAGGACTAGTTTTGATTCACCCGTATCTGTTGACAATATTTCTATCGATGTGTTAAAGGTTTCTGGGAAAAATACATTGGACCAACAATTGATGTTTTACGTACCTTCTTTCAACGCTACTCAACAACCAGTTTCTGATGCAACAGCTCATTTTAACCCGGCTGATTTAAGGGGCTTATTGCCTAGTAGAACGTTGGTATTAGTCAATGGAAAAAGAAAAAATAGTAGCGCTCTAGTATATAGTGTCACCACGGTTGGACGAGGAGAGGTAGGCGTGGATTTGCAAGCAATTGCTCCTGATGCGATAGAAAGTGTGGAAATTTTGCGAGATGGTGCTGCTGCACAATACGGTTCAGATGCAGTGGCTGGTGTAATTAATTTGGTCTTAAAAAAGAAGAGTGCCCCATTTGTAAATATGGGGTATAGTACGACCAAAGAAGGGGATGGTACTCAATATAAAATTGCTACGGGTTTTTCTACAGATATTTATGATAGAGGCTTTGCTAATTTCACGGTAGCTTATACCAATCAAAGAAGGTCTCAGCGTGCAGGAATTATTAGTAGTCCACAGGCGGAATATGATTATTGGGAAGAGAAGATTTATGAAATAGCAGATTTTGCCCCCTATTTGACCCGCAATCCAAGTGCAGGTAGTGTAGTTGGATTACCCGATAAGCAGGCGATAAACTTTACTTTTAATGCAGGTTATACTCTAGATAAATCTACCAATACGGAGCTATATGCTTTTGGTACTTCGATGAACCGAAAAGGGGCGTCTCCCCAATTTGCTAGAGGGCCTTATTGGATTACAGGTTTTGAGGCCATTTATCCAGATAAAGATTACTTTTTGCCAGAAATGGCGCCTCAAATTGAGGATAATACGCTTGCTATTGGTTTGAAAACAACTTTCCGAGACTGGGATATTGATATCAGTACTACAGGAGGAAGAAATAAAATTGAGTATTATACCATTAACTCATTCAACCAATCTTTAGGCGCTAATAGTCCAAAAGACTTTTATAACGGAACGCATAGTTTTAGTCACTTAGTCAATAATTTGGATGCCGTTAGAACTTTTAAACCTAGCAAAATAGAAGCACTAACTATTGCATTAGGCGTCAGAGAATTTCAAAACAAAAGCAGGCGGAATTTGCTTCTTATGCAGATGGTTCTCCAGATGTCGTAGACCGAATTGGCCTCAGAATCTTTTAGTGGGTTTAAACCAGAAAGTGCAGCTAGTAACAATCGAAATAACCCTAGGTATCTATACGGAAATAAATGCTGATTTTACCAAGAACCTTTTAATTGGTGGGAGCATTAAGATTTGAGCATTATAGTGATTTTGGTGATAATGTTAGTTGGAAAATTTAATGGTAGATACAAAGTAATTGCCAACAAATTGAATATTAGAGGTTCTATCAGTGACGGGTTTAGAGCACCTGCTTTACATCAGATTTATTACACCGGCTACGACGACGACACTAACGAAAAAACGGTATTGTTCAAAATCGAATTTTTAATAATTTAGACCCTGCGCTTAAAACCTTAGAAATTCCAAAATTACAACCAGAGACTTCGTTTAATATTGGGGGGGAGGTTTTACTTACAAATTGAATAAAAAAAATTGGATTAGCTGCGGATATTTATCACATTAAAGTCAAAGGACAGAATTGTACTGTCTGGGCAAGTTAACAAAACGGATGAGGGAAATTCTCCAATTGACGAGTTCCTCGACGACATCAATACGGGTTCCGCAGGGTTCTTTCTAAATGCGGTGAATACGACTACTAAAGGAGTTGATTTAGTCCTAAATTTTGAAGATACCAGAATTGGTAATGGCAATTTAAAAGGAAGCATCGCTGCCAACTTTAATCGAACATCGGTGGATGAAATCAAATTACCAAATTTCATAGAAGTTAATAACTTAAGTAATAACGTATTGTCAAGAGAAGATATTTCTAGAATAGAAAGCTGGAGGCCAAGACAAAAAGTGATTACGACGACTACTTATACACTTAAGAATTTTTCAACCACCATGTCTTTGTTTTATTATGGTGCAGTCACACATAGACATTTTGAAGCAGCAACTCACGATGCAACTTATGGAGGTAAAATGTTGACTGATTTAAGCTTTTCCTATCTGGCAACAGATAAATTAAAAATAATGCTTGGGGCAAATAACATCTTTAATGTGTACCCGGATAGTTTCTCAGAAGCTTATGACGGAGTAGCTCCTGACCGAAATTTAGACTTTGTCGGTCGCTTTAAATACCCATGGCAGACGACCCAATTTGGGATAGATGGCACTCGTTTTTTTAGTCGATTAAGTATTACATTTTAAAAACAAAAAAATAAATTATTATATGTATATATATAAGGGACACGAAAAAAATAAATTTACCTATTGTCGGCATAATCAACGAACAAAACGGTTCACTTCAAGAGACTTTGTTGATTATGCCGACTTTAAAAATAGGTAAATTTATTTTTGTCCCACTACTAAGGAAAGATGTAGCAATAGAATTGTGCCTTAGTGACGAGGTAGAAATAAAGTGAGCCATAGTGCGCCGTTATTTTTTTTTCTAAGGATGCTTCAAAAACCGCATATAGCCGTGCTACATAAGGCTTTTTTAAGTATTCTTAGAAGGAAATAAGAACAAGTAATATGGTGCAATTTATTCCTGCGTCGTCACTTAGTTTTCTTACAAGTTATTTTCTGTGCAAATGTGGCAAGAAATAGTTCTAAAGTATTGATAGCAAAGAGGTCAGAAGTCAGACTTACTGCTATGACTAAAAAGCAAATCTGACTTCAGACAGTTTACGAAGTAAACGGTCTGGCTTCTGAATTCTATGGTAGCGGCTTTGCCGCGTTAGGGAATGTTACTAACAAATAAGTACCAACACACAATTACGATTAATTTTCAGCGGACTCTTTTTCCGTTATTTTCTCTCAAAAAATAAACCCATAGCCGTGCTATGACTTGATTTTTTGAGAGAAAAAAAGTGTTAGCTTCTGAACCGCCAAAGCGGATTGGAGGCTATAGCCTCACTGAAATTTTAAACTAATTATGAGTTGGAATTAAGTTAAAATAACATAAAATTTATTTAATATAAGTTTAATTAATATAAAAATATTTATTACTTTTGCGCGCCTTTATTTATTCCAAATATTCAACAACAAGTATCCTCCTTCAAACCGAAGATATTTTCAAAAAATAAACCTTAACTATTGATGAAATGTCATTGATAGTCCTAAGAAAATACGGTTAATAGTTAGATTTACCATACCTCAAGTCTGATGGTATTGGGATACCCTTACTTGCTAATCGTACTATAAATGTAACAATTCTAAACTCACTAGGGAATTGTTATATGCTATTTTTTAAACAATCTTTATTTAACAAAAAAGTTTTAGATGAAACGATTTTCGACATTATTATTAGTGCTATTTTTTGCACTACCTCTTGCATTAAATGCACAAAATGTATCTGGTAACGTTGCCAGTGCAGGTGAAGCAATTATTGGTGCAAACGTTGCTGTTGCAGCGTCTAGTTTAGGAACAATCACTGATATAGATGGTAACTACTCTTTAGATTTACCAGCGGGTGATTACCTTATCGAAGTAACCTATACAGGGTATACGACTCAAACTTTCAATGTATCTTTGGCTACTGGCGAGAGTAAGACAATGGATATTGAGTTAGCAGAAGGTGTTAGTTTATCTGATGTTGTAGTAACAGGTTCTCGTACAGCACCTCGTTCTTCTACGGATACTCCTCTTCCAATTGATGTAGTTGGTGCAGCAGATTTAATCTCTACAGGACAAAATTCTTTTGATAAGGCATTGACTTACAAGATTCCATCTTTTAACTCGGTAAATACACCAGTTAATGATGCGACTTCTTTATTAGATCCATTTGAAATCAGAAATATGGGACCTTCTCGTACCTTGATTTTGATTAATGGAAAGCGTAAGAATACAAGTGCATTATTATATACACAGACTTCTCCAGGACGTGGAGAAACTGGTGCAGATATTTCTGCTATCCCTCAAGGTGCTATTGAAAGAGTAGAAATCTTAAGAGATGGTGCTTCTGCTCAGTATGGTTCTGATGCAATTGCTGGGGTAATGAACATTATTTTAAAGAAAGATGCTCAAAATGGTAGCGTTACTTTTACTGGCGGTATGACTGCTGAAGGTGATGGCGAAACTTATGGTGTTGCTTTAAATAACGGATCTAAGTTAGGGGAAAACGGGTTTATCAATTATACGATTGATTTATCTAAAAGAGAGCAAGCTAACCGTCCAGGTGTAGTAAGTGCAGAGGGTGAAGCAGGTGACTTCGGTGCGCCTTTATCTGAAGTACAAGCATTTTTGAATACCCGTCCAGATGCAGGAAACATTAACGGTTCTCCTGAAACGACTGCTGCTAAATTTTCTGTAAACATGGGCTCTCAAATTTCTGAAAACTCAGAAATTTATGGAAACGCTGCTTACGTATACAAGAAAGTAAACAGTTTTGCAAACTACAGAACTCCTTATTGGAGAACTGAAGAAGCTTTCCCTTATTTAGCAGACTTCTTCCCTAATGGACCTAATGGCGAATACGTTGGTTATGTGCCTACTTTTGATGGTAACTTAACGGATTATAATGGAACTGTTGGTTTCAGAAATAACAAGAACGGATGGATATCTGATGTTAGTTTAACAGTAGGTGGAAATGAGCAAACTTATATCGTAAGTAACTCACACAACCGTAATGGTACTTTGAATGCTGATGGAACGAATAAATATAAAGAAAACAGTCCATTGATTTTTGATGTAGGTGGAACTAGATTCCAACATACTGTAGGAAATATTGACATTACTAGAAGAATGTCTGACAAAGTAGGTATCGGTTTTGGTTCTGAGTTTAGAAGTGAAACTTTCACAGTAATCGAAGGTTCTGAGGCAGCTTATGAAGATGGTGGCCCAGATTCATTCTCTGGAACAGATCCAAGAAACGCTGGTAAATTCAACCGTTATAACTTCGGTGGATACTTTGATTTAGCTTTAGATTTATCGGATAATTTCTTAGTCAATGGTACGGTACGTTTAGAGAACTATTCAGATTTTGGTTCTGCAGCAGTTTGGAAGGTTTCTTCTCGTTACAAGGCTAGTGATGCATTGACGTTGAGAGGTTCTGTTTCTACTGGTTTCAGAGCTCCATTATTGCACCAAATTTATACGCAAAAAGCACAGTATAGCTTTATTCCTGGTCAAGGTATCCAAGTTGGTGGTTTAATTAATAACGTATCTAGAGAGGCACGATTATTAGGTTTACCATCTTTGGAAGCTGAGAAGTCAACTAACGTAACTGTTGGTTTAGGATATAAGCCAAACTATAACTTAAGTTTCACTTTAGATTACTACAACATTGCTGTTGAAGATAGAATTATCTTAAGTTCAGAAGTTAGCAGTACTGGTGGTAATACTACTTTGGATAATGTTTTGAATGAAAATAACTTATCTGATTTAAGTTTCTTCGTAAACGCTTTGGATACAAAGACATCAGGTATTGATTTCGTTGCTAACTATAGAAATGTAAGCGCAGGAAGTGGAACTTTAGGTTTCGCACTTTCTGGAAACTGGACTATAAGTAATGAAAGAGATGGTGATATTAAGAATCCAGCAATTGTAGAAGCAGCAGGTCAAACTGTATCTAATGCAACACAAGAAGCTTTATTCTTCTCTTCTCGTCCTGAATTCAAAGTTATTTTAGGAATTGATTACAAAGCAGGTAAATTCGGTGCTTCTTTAAACAATACTGTATTTGGACCAACTACTTTCAGACAACAAGGTTTGGATGCTGGTTTATACACAGAGTTTGAAACTAAAATCGTAACAGATTTAGCGTTCTCTTATAAATTGACTGATAAGACAACGGTTGCCTTAAACATCAATAACTTATTGAATGTTTTACCTGAATGGTCTTTCAAAGCGGATAGAGGTTCTGCTCCAGAAGGTATGTTAGGTGATGCAAATTATTTACAAAATCAATCTAACTTGATTACGTTTAACCAACGTTATTCTCAAATGACTTATGATGGTTACCACTTTAGTCAGTTAGGTACTATCTTCAATTTAACTGTAAACGTTCAGTTCTAATTGAAATAAATTAAAATTCATCAGTTTTAGGAAGTAGGTTATATTTTTCCTACTCCCTTAACTGATAAATATATTGAAAAGAGCTTTCACACCTTATGGTTTGGAGGCTCTTTTCTTATTAAATAGGTTGATAATTATTCCTATGAAATTTTATTATTATCAAGTGAATTAAATGCCTAAATGGAACTAGCTAAAGTCTTATATTGTTTAATAATTTTATAAGATTAAATAGAATACTTTAACACTTTTAACAGAAAAAGATAGGTTGATTTTTTAAAAATATTAAAACAAATTAGGCCTATTTAACTTTTGAAAATAATAGTTGTCTTTATGGGAAATTTATACAATGATTTAGCGGAGGTATATGAAGCCATGTACCATACCTTCATCAACTACGAAGAAGAATATATTTTCTATAGCAACTTATTAAAAAAGTACGATAAGTCTGAAGTCTTAGAGATTGGAAGTGGCACGGGAAATTTAGCCCAACGCTTTTTAGCTAATCAATTTCAATATACAGGCTTAGATTATAGCAAGGAAATGATAGCTATAGCTAAAGAAAAGGTAGTCAATGGTAACTTTCTACAAGGAGATATGCAAAATTTCCAACTCCCCTCCCCTATTGCAAGTACTATTATTACGGGTCGTACCATCAGTTATCTACTTAAAAACGAAGCAGTCAATGCTACTTTTTCAACTATCCATCATAATTTAAAACCCAAAGGAATTATATGCTTTGATTTCATTGATGCCAATCGATTTATTCCAACAATTGCCAATGGCAAAATCATTAAACACGAAGCTTCTTTTAAAGGAATGGACTATGCTAGAACTAGTTACTGGTCCTTAAATTTAGATGGTGGAATGAATTTAAAATGGGATGCTACTTATTATAAAAAAACAGAAAAGGAGCTAATAGAAATAGGCGAAGATAATTCCATTATTAGGACTTTTACGCTTAACGAGATGGAGCTTTTCCTTGACATCAATCAATTTAACATTAAAGAAGTCATTGACAAACCCGCCTATGCTTTTCCAACTTTTGTGATTGTGGCAGAGCGGAAAAATTAACCGATAACTATCTGTGCAATACGATAAAAAGTATCCACTCCATAAGGCGTAATTTCATCTGGATAGTCATAATTATTATGGTGCAAAGCAGGCATATCTTCTCCTGCCCCTAATCCAAACATAGCCCCTGGAATGTTTTCCGTATACATACCATAATCTTCTCCCCATTGAAACGGCAGCGGTTTATCCAAATAATCAAAATTTTGTTGCTCCGCAGCTTGTTGGATACAATCTACGGCATAACCATTATTGATATTAGCTACAAAATAAATATTCGAATTCTCAAATTTCATATTAAGGAACGATGTAGAAATAGATTTACAAATTTAGGGTAGGTTCCTAAGTAGTCAGTCAAGTTGGTAATGTCGGGTAGGTTTTGACATAAAATTTGTCGAGAACGAGGCAAAATTTCTTTGCATAGCCGTCGCTACGGAAATAAATTTTAACGAAGTTATCGGCAATATTTTATCAAAAAATACCGACAGTATTAACTGGACTGACTACTAAGCAAGAATAGTTAAATAAAAGGGATAGATAATCAGATAAAAGATTTAAAATATCACTTAAGCAACGGCAAAAAATAAGGCAAAGCCGCATTATCATTTCCCTTATTCCATACCGCAAATAGCTCTGTTTTTTGAGGAATATTGTCTAATTCAATAAAACGAATTTTATAATTATACTCGTCCCGAAGCGAATTGGGTACAATAGAAATCCCTAAGCCACTTTCTACCAATTTAAAAATAGTCGGCCCATGAATAGATTGATGAGACAAGTGAGGTTGAAATCCATAATCTCCACACAGATTGATAATCTGTTGATAATACATATGACTCCGTTCGTTGGGAAACAAGATATAAGACTCATCTGCTAGTTGACTCATATCCACAAAATTTTCTGCGGTGATTGCATGATTTTCAGGAAGTACTAGCGAAAAATTTTCTGTAAAAACAGAAATACTTTCCATAGTCGCAGGTAAATTTTTAGCTCTTACAAACCCTATATCTAATTGTTTTTTTTCTAAAAACTTTAATTGGTCTTTATTACTCAAATCCTGTAAATAAAATTTGATTCGAGGACACTCCGCAGCAAACTGTTTGATAATTGGTGGCAAATATACTTGCATCGCAGACCCTACAAAACCTATTCTCAGAATACCATCTCCTCCTTTGATGCCTAGCTGCCATCGTTCTATAGATTGATTCAACTGATTTATCATCAACTCCGCTTCTTTCTGGAATAAGATGCCCGCTTGACTAAGATTTACCTTTCTATTGGTTCGAATAAAAAGTTTTTGCCCCGTAATAGTTTCTAAACGAGCTATTTGTTGACTCAAGGCAGACTGAGAAATAAAGAGTCGTTCCGCTGCTTTTCTATAATGCAAAGTCTCTGCTAGCATCAAGAAATACTGAAAATGTCGAATTTCTAATTGATTAATCATACTTATTAATTGATGCGCAATATTAATTGTTTGTTATTAAAAGTACAATTAATTTTGTACGCATACAAATTATAATAACATAGTTATTTTTTACCCGTTACAAATAAAATAAGACCAAAAAAATATTATTTACAGAAGCCTAACCAAACAGTATATGAAAAAGATTTTAACACTTGGACTTGGAAAAGTAGGAACACTCGTTGGTGTATTATTAAGCAAAAAATATAAAGTCACAGGTGTTGACAAAAAGCAACCACACTATGATTTCGACTTACCTTTTAAAGTAATAGAAGGAGATGTAACCGACGAAGCATTTCTGCAAAAACTAATCAAGAAAAACGATGCCGTTGTATCTGCCTTACCTTATTTTTTAAATAAAAAGATTGCGCAAGTAGCCTATGATTTAGGAAAGCATTATTTTGATTTGACAGAGGATGTTGAGACCACGAATTTCATTCGAGAATTAAGTAAAACCTCAAAAGGGATAATGGCTCCTCAATGTGGATTAGCTCCGGGTATTATTGGTATCATTGGCGCAGATTTAGCAAATGATTTCACTAAATTGAGAGATATTGAACTGAGAGTAGGTGCGCTTCCAAAATATCCAAATGGACTGATGGCTTACTCTTTTACTTGGTCACCCGCAGGTGTCATTAATGAATACATCAATGACGCAGAAGCAATTCACAATGGTGTCAGAAAAATGACCCCTTCTTTAGATGGTTTAGAATATATCAATATTGAAGGGCGGGAATTTGAAGCATTTACCACTTCGGGAGGATTAGGCACCATGTGCGAAACCTATGAAGGTAAAGTAGATACGCTAAATTATAAAACAATTCGATATCCTGGTCATGGCAAATTGATGAAATTCATGATTCAGGAATTAATTCTAAAAGACGATAAAAAATTATTGTCTAGAATATTAGAAAACGCCAAACCTCCTGTAAAAGAAGATGTTGTATATGTCTATGCCGTAGTAGAAGGTTGGAAAGGAGATAAATTATTTAGAAACGAATATTACAAGGCCTTCTCCCCTATCATGATTGATGGACAGGAATGGAGAGCCATTTCTTGGACTACTGCCGCTTCTATTGCCGCAGTGATTGAAATGGTTGATAATGGCAGTTTACCATCCAAGGGTTTTATCAAACAAGAAGAAATTCCATTCGATGTGTTTTTAGAAACAATGAATGGCCAATTATTTAAATAGAATTTTGGTAGTACGGACTTCAGTCTGTCGGGTTCAATAGTCTTCAGACTTTAAATTCTATTAAAAATCACATATAACAGTTTACTAAAAATCACAATACATGAATACCTCTTTCTTAAAAAAATTAGGTCTAAAAAAATCTAATGCTGGAACTTCTACAGGCCTAGAGTCCACCAATTCAAGAAAATATATCAAATCTTATTCGCCAGTTGATGGAAAATTAATCGGCAGCGTAAGTAAAACAACTAAGGAAGAATACGAACATGTTATCGCGACTTCTCAAGCAGCCTTCAAAGTGTGGAGAAAAATGCCTGCACCAAAGCGTGGTGAAATTGTAAGACTATATGGAGAAGCACTTCGAGCAAACAAAGAAGCGCTAGGAAGTTTAGTCTCTTACGAAATGGGTAAAAGTTTACAAGAAGGATATGGCGAGGTACAAGAGATGATTGATATTTGTGATTTTGCAGTAGGTTTATCTCGTCAGTTATACGGATTAACGATGCATTCTGAGCGACCTAATCACCGAATGTATGAACAATGGCATCCATTGGGTATCGTTGGTATCATTTCCGCATTCAATTTTCCCGTTGCCGTATGGTCATGGAATTCAATGATAGCTTTAGTGTGTGGAGATGTATGCGTATGGAAACCATCCGAGAAAGCACCATTATGTGCCGTCGCATGTCAAAATATCTTTCATAAAGTTTTAAAAGAAAACAACGTACCAGAAGGAGTTAGTTGTTTAATAAATGGAAATTATAGAATTGGGGAGATGTTAACCAAAGATGAGCGAATTCCACTAATCTCTGCGACTGGAAGTACCCGAATGGGTAAAATCGTTGGCGCAACTGTAGCCGCAAGGATGGGCAAGAGCTTATTAGAATTAGGAGGTAATAATGCAATCATCATTACGCCTAATGCAGACTTAGATGCGGTCTTAGTAGGTGCAGTATTCGGAGCGGTAGGAACTTGCGGGCAAAGATGTACTTCTACTCGTCGATTGATTATCCATGAATCAATGTACGATAATGTGAAGCAAAGATTGGCGAAAGCTTATAAGCAAATTAGAATTGGTAATCCACTAGACGAAAATAACCATGTGGGGCCATTAATTGATACGGATGCCGTTGCTACCTACCAAAATGCTATCGCAGAGATTGGCAATCAAGGGGGAAAAATGGTAGTAGAAGGAGGTGTTTTAGAAGGTGATGATTATGTAAGTGGCTGTT
>CANNZV010005080.1:0-46550 GCA_947561585.1 Caprella mutica | reverse complement strand
CAAGTCCTCAACCGATTGTTCCGACGGCCTCAAAGCCAGTGTCACAATCTGTTAGCGGAAATGTGGAGATATTGGAAATGGACCGTACCCGTCGCTTAATTGCCGACCATATGGTCCGTTCTAAACAAACTTCCCCTCATGTGACTTCCTTTGTAGAAGTAGATGTAACAGACATCGTTAATTGGCGAAATAGTGTAAAGGGAGCTTTTAAAGCAAAACATCAAGAAAATATCACCTTTACCCCTATTTTCATTGAAGCCGTAGCTAAAGCCATACAAGATTATCCATTAATCAATGTATCAGTTGATGGCAATAATATTTTGGTAAAAAAAGCAATCAATATTGGTATGGCAACCGCTTTACCATCTGGAAATCTTATCGTTCCTGTGATTAAGAATGCTAATCAATTAAATCTATTCGGCATCACCAAAAAGGTCAATGAACTGGCAAAAAAAGCACGAGCCAATCAACTAAAACCTGATGATGTACAAGGCGGGACTTTTACCTTAACCAATGTTGGTACTTTCGGCAACGTCATGGGCACACCAATTATTAATCAACCTCAAGTAGCCATCATGTCTGTGGGCGCAATTCAAAAGAAGCCTGCAGTTTTGGAAACGGAATATGGAGATGTCATTGCTATTCGCCATATGATGTTCATCAGTTTATCCTATGACCACCGTGTGGTAGATGGGATGCTTGGCGGTTCGTTTCTTCGCAGAGTCGGAGATTATATGGAACAATTTGATGTCCTTCAGAAAATATAATTTATAAAGGCAGCTTAGACATTTTTGTCTGAGCAAAAATGTAAACTGCTTAGATAAGGAATCTCTAAGTAACTCAAAATCTAAAATTAAATTATCATGTCAACTACCACAACTGAAACCATAGAAAAAAGTGTAAAAACGGACCAGTTCGAAGCACCAGATTACTACCAATTAGACGAATTATTATCAGAAGAACATCTATTAGTTCGCACAGCAGTTCGTGATTTTGTTAAGCAGGAAGTCTCTCCTATCATAGAAGCTTATGCCGAAGCAGGTAAATGTCCAACACATTTATTCAAAAAAATGGGAGAACTAGGTGCATTAGGACCAAGTTTACCTGAAAAGTATGGTTGTGGAGGCATGGATGAAATCTCTTATGGCATTATCATGCAAGAATTGGAGAGAGGCGACAGTGGGATTCGGTCTATGGCATCAGTGCAAGGGTCATTAGTGATGTATCCAATTTACAAATATGGTTCTGAAGAGCAACGGATGAAATACTTGCCACACCTAGCCAAAGGGGAAATGATTGGTTGTTTCGGTTTGACAGAACCTGACCATGGTTCTGACCCAGGGTCGATGTTGACAACCTTGACAGAAGATGGAGAAGGTGGTTATATTTTGAATGGGGCAAAGATGTGGATAACCAACTCCCCTATTGCAGACATCGCTGTCGTTTGGGGAAGAGTAGAAAATGGCCCAGTAAAAGGCGTGATTGTAGAAAAAGGAATGAAAGGTTTTTCTGCCCCTGTCATCAAGGGTAAGTGGTCTTTGCGAGCTTCTATTACAGGAGAATTAGTTTTTGAAAATGTCCGTATTCCAAAAGAAAATGTATTACCCAACGTTCAAGGCTTAAAAGGACCATTAGGTTGTTTATCAAAAGCTAGATATGGTATTTCTTGGGGTGCTATTGGTGCAGCTATGGATTGTTATGATTCTGCTCTAAGATACTCTAAAGAAAGGATTCAGTTTAATAAGCCAATCGCTCAATTTCAATTGACCCAAAAGAAATTGGCAGAAATGATTACCGAAATTACCAAAGCACAACTATTGTCTTGGAGATTAGGAACGCTAGCAAACAAAGGCAAAGCAACCCCCGCACAAATCTCTATGGCGAAAAGGAATAATGTAGACATGGCGATAAAAATTGCCAGAGAAGCACGACAAATTCACGGTGGAATGGGTATCACAGGGGAATATCCAATGATGAGACATAGCATGAACTTGGAATCTGTGATTACTTATGAAGGAACACACGATATTCACCTGTTGATTACGGGAATGGATATTACGGGGTTGAATGCGTTTAAATAAATTTTAGAAGAGAGATTAGAGCACAGAGAATAGACACTTGCCTATTCGAAAAGGATACTTTAGGGAATAATGAAATTCTTTTATTATAAGAGAAGTCTCTATTCTCTCAACGAAGTGGTCTCTACTCTCTCAACGAAGTGGTCTCTACTCTCTCAACGAAGTGGTCTCTACTCTCTCAACGAAGTAGTCTCTACTCTCTCAACGAAGTAGTCTCTACTCTCTCAACGAAGTAGTCTCTACTCTCTCAACGAAGTAGTCTCTACTCTCTCAACGAAGTGGTCTCTATTCTCTCAACGAAGTGGTCTCTAATCTAAAAAAATATGACAAAAATAGAATCGCCAGTAATTCAATATAAAAAAGGAAAACTTTCCAAAAAGAAGTTAATCGAACTCTATGATGGATTGGTGAAGCCAAGAATGATAGAAGAAAAGATGCTCCTTTTATTGCGACAAGGAAAAATCAGTAAATGGTTTTCAGGTATTGGTCAGGAGGCCATTGCTGTCGGTGTCGGTATGGCATTGGAAACCGATGAAATCATTTTCCCGATGCATCGGAATTTAGGCGTTTTTACGAGTAGAAATGTACCGATGGCCCGTTTGTTTGCCCAATGGCAAGGCAAAATATCTGGTTTTACCAAAGGTAGAGACCGTTCTTTTCACTTTGGGACGTTGGAATATGCTACCGTTGGGATGATTTCTCATTTAGGGCCACAATTGTCTTTAGCAGCAGGGGTAGGCTTAGCCAATAAATTAAAAGGAGAACAAAAAGTAAGTTTAGCATTTACGGGAGAAGGAGGGACGAGTGAAGGGGAATTTCATGAAGCGTTAAACGTAGCTGCGGTGTGGCAACTCCCTGTTATATTTTTAGTAGAAAATAATGGCTACGGCTTATCTACACCGACTAAAGAGCAATTTAGATGCGAACATATTTCAGATAAAGGCATTGGCTACGGGATGAAGTCTGTCCGAATCGATGGAAATAATATCATTGAAGTATATCAGACTATCAGCAAGTTAGCCAAAGAACTTCGAGCCAACCCAGAACCTGTGTTATTGGAATGTGTCACTTTCCGACAGAGGGGTCATGAGGAAGCCAGTGGGGTCAAATATGTACCCAAAGATTTAATGGCCTATTGGAAAGAAAGAGACCCTGTCCATAATTTTGAACAATACTTACTCGATGAAGGTATTATCAATGCAGCTTATATTGACACCTTAAAAGCAACTATCAAAGCAGAAATAAACGATGCACTCGAAGTCGCTTTTGCAGAGGATGTCCCTACTGCGGACATGACCTCCGAATTAACAGATTTGTACAAAGCCCATGATACTACTGCAATTTTGCCAGCCACTCCTACGACTAAAGAAATTAGATTTATAGATGCCATTACAGAAGCATTAGATACTGGAATGGAACGCTACGATGACTTGGTCCTAATGGGACAAGACATTGCAGATTATGGCGGTGTATTCAAAATCACGAATGGCTTTTTAGAAAAATATGGTGCTGGGCGAGTTCGAAATACACCCATTTGTGAAAGTGCTATTATTGGTGTAGGATTAGGATTGAGCTTAAAGGGGATGAAAGCAATGGTCGAAATGCAATTTGCAGATTTTGTCTCTTGTGGCTTTAATCAAATCGTCAATAACTTAGCGAAATTACATTATCGTTGGGGAGCGAATGCGGATGTGGTAGTGCGCATGCCTTGTGGCGGAAGTGTAGGGGCAGGACCATTCCATTCGCAGACCAACGAAGCTTGGTTTTTCAAAACACCTGGGTTAAAAATTGTTTATCCTTCCAATCCTGCGGATGCCAAAGGATTATTATTAGCGAGTTTGGCAGACCCCAATCCAGTTTTATTTTTCGAACATAAAGCATTATATAGAAGTTTGACAGGCGAAGTACCGACTGATTATTATACCATTGAAATCGGGAAAGCCAATTTGGTAGCAGAAGGAACGCAGGCGTCTATCATTACTTATGGTTTGGGGGTAAAATGGGCAACAGAAGTAGCCGAAAAGTTAAATTTATCCATAGATATTTTAGATTTACGAAGTCTCTCTCCTTTAGACTATGACGCTATCGAAGCAACGGTCAAGAAGACCAATCGAGTGATTATCTTACACGAAGATACCTTAGTTGGCGGTATCGGTGCGGAGTTATCTGCTTATATTGCCCAGCATTTATTCAAGCATTTGGATGCGCCTGTAATGCGAGTGGCGAGTATGGATACACCTATTCCATTTGCGAAGTCTTTGGAGAAGCAATTTTTGCCCATAGAGCGATTAGAAATTGCTTTAGGAGAGTTGGTGGAATACTAAATAATTCAACATACCTTTCATGCTTAACCTATCAGCATACTTTATTGAAAATTGTCTAACCCCTTCTGAGATCATAGAAATTGTCAAGTCAGGTATCATCAAATGTGAATCTGGTATTTACAAAGTACCAACTCGACTCCATTTAGAGGCCGATGGAATCACCAATTTAGTCATGCCTGCTACTGGGAAAGACTATTTTTGCACGAAGTTAGTATCCGTTGTTCCGAGTAATCCACAGCGAAATTTACCGATGATTGTAGGAACGGTTGTTTTGAGTAAAATGGAAACTGGAGAAACCGTCGCTTTGATGGATGCACCGATGATTACAGGATTGCGAACTGCGGCAGTTGGTGCTTTAGGCTTAGATTTAATCTCAAGCAAAACGACCGACAGTATCGGTATGATTGGATTAGGCGTGCAAGGTATTTGGCAAACTATCTTTGCCAATACCATTCGTCCAATAAAGCAAGTTAATTGCTTTGCTAGAACTAAAACTAAATTTGATTTTTATAAAAAGAAGGTACTCGCAAAATGTCCACACTTGACGATTAATTGGTGTGCTTCGGCCGATGAAGTAGTACAACAATCCAGCGTTATTTATACTTGCACCACTTCTCCAACACCTGTTTTTTCTGATGAGGAAAATTTAGTCAAAAATAAACGATTTATCAGTGTGGGTTCTTTTCAAAAGAATATGCAAGAATTGCCAGATATCGTCTATAAAAAGGCTGATCTTTTATTGATAGATTCTGAAGCAGCAAAAGAGGAAGTTGGTGACGTCATTAACACCTTGAATAATGGTTTTTTAAAACCAGCACAAGTGTTTACTTTTGGCAAAATATTTACGGCGGAAAGAACCATTGCTCCTACTCAAAATATAGTGTTTAAATCAGTTGGGATGGCGGCGTTTGATTTAGCATTAGCATCTGCCGTTTACGAAAAAGTTACGGGGTAAAAATAAATGTATATTTTCGTTGACCGATTAGTTAAATAAACGGTTCGTTTTAAGTGTTTTAACTCATTAGGACATGCTTATAATAATGCTTAACTAGACGTTCCCAACAAATCAACATTTACTCGAATGTTTTATTTTTATACAGAAGCCCTTTTAACTAATCGACCAACTTAAAAAATGTAAAGTTATTTTTATCTTACTACAAAGGGAGTAACAATGAATAAGCTATTCAAAAATTTTAATTATCAACCACCAGCTGATTACGTAAAAATCACCACAATTGATATGCATACGGGCGGAGAACCACTACGTATTCCTATCGCAGGACTGCCTAAAATTGAAGGAAATTCCGTTTTAGAAAAGCGCCGATTTTTTAAAGAAAACTATGACCATATTCGAACGGGTTTAATGTTTGAACCTCGTGGTCATGCTGACATGTATGGAGCGCTTATTTCAGAACCAAGTTCGCCAGATGCAGATTTTGATGTCCTTTTTATTCACAATGAAGGCTACTCCACTATGTGTGGTCATGCCGTTCTTGCTTTAACAAAATTTGCTTTTGAAACCAATTTGCTTCCCAACAAGACAGACAATAAGTTGACAATCAATGTTCCTTGTGGGACGATTTATGCGGAAGCAAAAATAGTGGATGGAATCGTCGTAGAAAGCACATTTACCAATGTACCATCTTATTTACACCTGAAAAAGCAAACAGTAGAAGTGGAAGGCATTGGAAAAGTAACCTTTGATGTTGCTTTTGGAGGTGCTTATTATGCATTTGTAGAGGCTGCTTCGGTAGGACTAAAAATGACGCCTGCTTATTATAATCAGTTGATTGATTATGGTCGAAAAATCAAATATGCAGTGATGAATAATTTTGAGATTCAGCATCCAACCGAACCAGATTTAAGTTTTGTCTACGGCACTATTTTTACAGGTGCTCCAAAAAATCCAATCCATCATTCTCGCAACGTCTGCATTTTCGCAGAAGGAGAGGTGGATAGGTCCGCAACGGGGTCAGGTGTTAGTGCCAGAGCAGGATTGCATTTTTCCAAAGGAGAATTAGCCTTGCATCAACCGATTACTATTGAAAGTATTTTGGGGAGTACAATGACGGTAGAAGCTATTGAAAAAGTAGATTTTCATGGCTTTGAAGCAGTATTACCTAAAGTGACTGCTTCGGCAAGTTTTGTGGGGAAGAATGAATTTTGGTTTCCGCCGAGTGACCCTTATAGAGAAGGGTTTATTTTTAGGTAGAGGTTACTTATGTCAAGTCTTTACAGGACTTAGTAGTCAGTCCAGTTAATACTGTCGGTATCTTTTGATAAAATATTGCCGATAACTTCGTTAAAATTTATTTCCGTAGCGACGGCTATGCATAGAAATTTTGCCTCGTTCTCGACAAATTTTATGTCAAAACCTACCCGACATTACCAACTTGACTGACTACTAAGGAACGAAATTTAAATACGCCCTTTTCGTTAAAAAAATAAATGTGAAAAGAATTATCAATACATCAGTAGGAGCATTAACCATTGATTGGATGGAGGATTGTAATATCCTCTGCTATAAAAGCGCATCAAAATTTACAGGGAACAGCCAATAATATCCCTAATGATTGACCAAGTATAATTTGACTGGTAAAACGTAACCGCCAAATTCATTTGGCTGGTTTTAATGCTAGCTTGAACCAGCCAATTAAAATTGGCAGTTACGAGCGACACATTCACCCGTCATTTCAACATTGGTCAAACACTGGCGAAGCCTTCTTTTATCAATCAGAATTAGACATCCCTTATAATGAAGAAGAAAAACAAATTCTTTGAAATCGGAGATTTAGTTTATTGGAAAGCTACAGATGGTTCCTAGAATGGCGATTTTATTGATGTATGGAAATACAGATGCAGGTAATGGGGTGGAGAAAAATACAATCGATTCCTGCGGGTAGCTATATTCAATGGATTTAAAAAGGTAAATTCTTATTTTTTAGGTACAAATACATTTACATTCTTACAATTATCGAAATGTAGTTTCTTTTTTCTATATTCGCACCTAGGAACATGTGAAGAATAAGTTGTAACAAAGGTGAGTAATTATTTTTTTCTTATTCAAGGAAAAAAACGTAGGCGATGCAGGGCATCGACGAGGCTTTTTAACGCCGAAGAAGGAAAAAAGAATACTCAAACTGTTATAAGTTATTTTTTACATGTTCCTTAGAATAGGACTTATTAAAATTTTATATTGAAAAGCACATTTTTTCAGTTTACTTTGTATCAGGTTAACTTTTTATCTATTACTCAGTTATTGAAAATAGAATTAATCATCAACCAATTAAAGTGAACATATTAATTTTGTATCCTTGAGAATTGGTTAATTTTTAAAATCTAAATCATCTAAAAGTGAGAATATTAGTCATCGGTGGAACCGGCACCATTGGAAAAAGAATAGTGGAACACTTCTCAAAGAACCATCAAGTGTTGGTCGCAGGTCGAAGTTCTAAAAACTATCCTATGGACATAGCAGATACGCGGTCCATCAAACGTGTTTTTAAAAAAATAAAAAAAGAAGGTAAAGTAGATGCCATCATTTGTGCAGCAGGCGAGGCAAAATGGGCCCCTTTCAAAGACCTATCCGAAACAGATTACCATATCGGCTTGCGAAGTAAACTAATGGGACAAGTCAATGTCGTTCGACTAGCGAAGAAATGTGTTAAAAAGAAAGGGTCGGTTACTTTGACTACGGGAGTTTTAGCAGATGACCCTGTATACAAAACGGCAAGTGCGGCAATGGTCAACGGTGGTATCCATAGTTTTGTCCAAGCAGTGGCTTTAGAAATGAAAAAGCAAATCAGAGTAAACGTCGTTTCTTCTGGTGCGGTGATGGATTCTTGGGACAAATACGAAAGCTACTTCCCTGGACACCCTCCTATCGCTATGGATAAGATGATGAATGGATATATCAGAAGTGTGATGGGTAGAGGTAGAGGTCAAGTGATTCGAATTTACATCTAAATTTCCTTGTATAAGTACCAACACATAATTACTATTAATTTTCAGCGGCTTCTTTTCTCGCTAGCACCCCATCCACTTTGCGGGGCACAAACTGTGTTTGTTTTTCATCAAAAAATAAACCCATAGCGATGCTATGACTTGATTTTTTGAAGAAAACTATCATAAAGAAGTGTTAGCTTCTGAACCGCCAAAGCGGATGGGATGCTATAATCTCCCTGGATTTTTAAACTATTTATGAGTTGGTAGTTAAACCTTTTAAACTTAAACTTGTCCCGATAGTTATTGGAAAAAATTGAACTTAAAAAATGGAAAATATAGTCGTCATAGGTGGTGGATTAATGGGCACTTCCGTCATGTGGAAACTGGCAGAACAGGGAGAAAAAGTATTGCTTCTGGAGCAACAAGCAAAAAATTATAATACAGGATCTAGCTATGGTGCTGCGAGAATATCTCGGAGTTTAGGGCCCAAAAAAGATATCTTTTCGTTCGTGCATAATAGAACGGTCAAAGAGGTGGAAAAACTGATTATTTTTTTGAATAAAAAGAAATCAGGTAAAAAACACTCTATGGAGGATATTTACAGTACTTCTCCAGTGTCCTACCTTTATAAACGAGACCAATACGATGCCATTAATAAATTAAGGTATAAAAAGCAACGGTACGATTATAAGCGAGGCTCAGGAAATACAGCGTTTAGAAAATTTAAGGTGACCCTAAAGCCTGACGAAGTTTTGGTAAGAGAGTATAGAAAATACTCTGGAACGATTAATCCAACCGCATTAATTACCAAACTGCGATTAGGCATAGCTACAAAAGGAGGGAAAATCCAATATAATACGAAGGTCACAAGTCTTATAAAAAAAGATGGGGTGTTTGAAATAGAAATTTTAAATACCAAGAGCAATAAAACAAAAATCATTCAAGCTAAAAAAGTAGTAGTGGCCGCTGGTCCTTATACCGTATCAATACTAAAGAAATTTGCGCCTTATTTTAATAGAGTGATTACCCCAAAAAGAGTCTTACTCGCTTATTATAAAATAGCGAACAAGCGGTATAAAGAACTATCAGACATTGAGATAAAGAGTATCTACGATGCACATCCTATGTTCTCCCAAGTTGGAAAAGAATACTTTTCTATGGTGGAAAGAATAGAGAAGAATGGCGCACCAATCATCAAGGCTGGTGGACATCAGATTCGTAGAAATATACTAGACTTGGATAAAGTTTGGACCTTAACCCCTCGAAAAAAGGAGTTAAAATGGATTAAAAAGAAATTCAAAAAGTATTTTGAGATGTTGGAAATATTTTTGACGAAAAAAGAAATAGAATTAGTCGATGCCTATAATTGTGTCTATTCTGAAACCGAAACTAAAATTCCTTTAGTTACGCATATCAAGAACAAGTATGGTTCTTTAGATACCAACATTATCGTCATAGGTGGCATGTCTGGCGTAGGCGCTAAAGGTTGTTTAGGTTATGGTACAATTGGTGCAAATTTGATTACAGGTCAAAATGGAGAATCTAGTAAAATTTACCGAAAGGCAGTTCATGCTTTTGGTAGCCCATCTACTAGATTGTGGACTAGAAGACCGAGGCGTGGACGGCTATTCTAGGTATTTCAATTTTTTACTAATCGAGTAGGAGAAAGGAGCGATAGCTTTACTATCGGTCGTTTCGTCCTCTCACACCACCCAGCATACGCCTCACGTACTGGGCGATTTCATTAACTTTGAACAATAGTAATCGTACATGTCAAACAAGCCTATTTCTTCAAACCAGTCCATGTTCATCCCTTCATGACTTTGTGGTGTGTTGGATTTATGATACCAACCCTTACTTGATAAGGCTAATAACCCACTCCGCCATTCTGGTACACCTAATTTTTGTAAAAACCGGCTGATGCCTATGGCTCGTTTGCATTGTTTCAATCTAAAACATCGTATCCGCCTGCCTCCTCAACCAACTCATTATTCGTTTCAATTTCCCTTTCATCTTCGTTCCTTTAAAGAGGGCTTTCTCATAAAAACACAAACAAGTAGATTAATTTTTCTTGAACCACAAAAGGTACAAAGTTCACAAAAGAAAGTCACAAAAGTTTGTTTATTATATTCTTTTGTGAACCTCTTTTGTGTCCTTATGTGTCCTTTGTGGTTCAAAAATAATTTTATGAGAAAATCCTACTCCTTTAAAGTAATTGAACCATCCTCGAAGGATTGGATTCAGTTCTGATATTAGCTGTGCTACACTAATCCCCCTTCTACGACTTGTCGCCTTTTATCATGTTTCTGTTCATCATTTCAACAGTTTGCTTTGGACTTCCTTCAGATTCTCCCTCGCAAGAGACACCCTTGTATTCAGCTAATGATTCCTGTCAAGTAGGCTCATTCGGGACTTTAACCCTAATGATATAGTGCATGCATGGCACACAAAAAAGGGCGTTTTAGTTTGACAACTAAAACGCCCTTTTTATCGCAATTAGGCCTTCGTGCTTATGGCAATTCCATCTGAAATTGGTCCTTACTTCTTATTTTTCTTTCCTTTCTTGTCCTTCTTTCCTTTCTTTTTCTTCTTTCCTTTCTTTTTCTTTGGCAAATTTTGATAAGCTTCCCATTGTGCAGGAGTTAATATATTGGCCAATTCAGCTTCGTAGTCAGCTTTATCTTTTTGCTTACGTTCTTTCAATGCAGCTTTTTCCTCCGTTGATAAAGATTTCCAATCTTCCCCTTTTTGATTATTCGTCGCTCTATTAAAGGCTAACTCATAAACAGCATTCTGTTGATTGGCATCTAGGCCCAACTTTTCAGTAAGCCTATCCGTCTGCTTTTGTGCTCTTTGTTGAGGAGTGGCTTTTTTTCGGTCAGCTTTTCCTTTGCCTCTATTTTTTTGTCCTTTCTTTACTTTTTCTTTTCTGTCATTTGATAAATTTTTAAAATCTTCCAATTGAGCAGGAGTCAGAATGGCTGCTACCTTATTATCAAAATCGGCCTTATCCGCTTTTCTTTCAGTTTTTATTGCTTCTCGTTCAGCCTGATCTACATCTTTCATTTTTTTACCACCAGCCTTCCGACTCTGATGACGAGCAATAAATACATCATATAGTTGCGTTTGCTGGTCTGGTGACAAATTTAATTGTTCTGTCAAGCGCTCTATATGTTTCTGCGTTCTTGTTTCTGGATTTCCTCCGCCTCTTTGTGCATTCACGACAAGCGTCGCTACTAATAACATGGATAACAAAATTAATTTTTTCATGATAAATGTTTTTTGTTGGGATGAATAATTTTGGTTTGTCTATCCATTAGACTGCATTTTATCCAAAAACATTTCATTTGAAGTGTTAAAGCTTGTTAATTTTTTTTTTTTAAAATTTTCAATTAATACACGCTCCATCATGCATAAAAAATTGATAACCAATTATTTAATTTTAACAAAAAAAATCCATTGAGTTAAGCCTACTCAATGGATTTTTTATTTTTCAATAAAATATTTTCTCAGAATTACCTAATAATTAGGCAATGTGAATTAATTCTTCACTAGCTTCTCTTGATCTGACAAATACTGCATACCTGCTACATTGGTCAAATATTCATTAGGATCCATTCCAGAACCTAATACTTTTGAAGAATAAAAGATAAAGCTTTTTAAATCCGTCAATTCTTGGTCTGTAATCATTCCCCTTCAAAGCAGGCATCCCCTGTTTTGCTAAAGCACCGTTTAAGACAATTTCATCATAATTCTCAAAAACTTGGTCCGTAGACCGAGCTAAATCTGGGGTAGAAGAATGTCCAGCGCCAGGCATCGGGTGGCAACTGATACAGAAACGAGTAAATACATTCCATCCATTACCGATATGAGCAGGTGTTGCATCATCTCGTAATGCCGTCAGTGGCTGTTCGAAAGCAGGCATTTTTTCAGGATATTCGGCTGCTCCACCAAGCTTAAAAGTATAGATAGTCCCTGGGTGAATCCGAGGTACATGCTTATGTAGTTTGGCTAAATAACCGCCCCACCCTACTAAAATAGAAATATACTGTTCGCCATCAACCATATAGGTGATGGGGGAACCGACAATCCCAGAGCGAAGGTCGATTTGCTTCAACACTTTGCCATCATCAGCATCTCTTATCGTAAACATGCCTGTCGCATCTCCTTGCATCAATAAGCCTGTCGCCGTACTTAACAAACCGCCATTATAAATACCTACTTGGTCAACACCCCAAACTTCCTTTTGAGTTTTTGGATTCCATGCGACCAATCTTCCACTAGTCGTATTTGGAACAGGAGGCATTAGGATTAGTGTCAAAAACATTGGGCATATATAATTTATTATTCAAAGATACATTGGCATGAAAGCCGCCTCCTAGAGCATCTGGATTATTAGGACTTCCCGTATTTACAAAGCCTTGAGACTCTTTTGCTGTAGGAATATAAACCAAGCCAGTCTCATGATTATAAGTCATAGGTGGCCAATTATGTCCTCCATGAGAACTTGGAGCAATCCAATGCACTTGACCATCTGTATAACGAGCTCCTTCCGCCTCTATCGGTCGTCCATTTTCATCCATTCCTGTTGTCCAGTTTTGATAAACAAAATTATCAGCTGAAATATATGCTCCAGTAGCACGGTCAATGACATAGAAATAGCCATTTTTGGGTGCTTGCATCAGTATTTTCCGCATCTTCCCTTCGATTTCCATATCTGCTAATATGATGTGCTGAGTAGCCGTATAATCCCAAGAATCGCCAGGGGTTGTTTGATAATGCCATACATAAGAACCATCATCTGGATTAAGCGCTACAATACTAGACAGGTACAAATTATCTCCGCCTCCTGGACTTCTAAACTCTCGTTCCAGTGCGCTCCGTTTCCGACACCGATGTAGAAAAGATTTAATTCTGGGTCATAAGCCATTGCATCCCAGACAGTACCTCCACCTCCTTGTTTCCAATATTCCTCTCCGTTCCAAGTCTTAGCTGCTTCCGCTAAATCTGCATGCTCGTATGGTTGGTTAGGGTCCCCAGGAACCGTATAAAATCGCCACGCTTGTTTACCTGTAGCTGCATCATAAGCAGTCACATACCCTCTTGCTCCTATCTCCGCTCCCCCATTTCCAATAATCACTTTTCCTTTCACCACTCTAGGTGCACCTGTAATAGAAATAATTTTCGTCAGCAGGAATAGTCATCACTTCCCAGTTCTTTTTCCCCGTAGTGGCATCAATCGACACTAATTTCCATCAAGGGTGCCCATAAATAAATCTCCTTTATAAATAGCTAAACCCCTATTAGAAAATCCACAACAAAGGTCTACATTCGAATCTGTATTGTAATCATGTATAAACTGCCAGATTTCTTCTCCTGTCCGAACATCATAAGCCCACACCTTGTTAAAAGGACCTGAAAAATACATAATACCGTCCTACGACTAGAGGAGTGGCTTGCAATCCTCTCTTAGTTCCAATTTCCTCAGCCCATGCTAATCCTAAGTCTTTGACATTTTCTTTTGTAATTTGACTTAACGTCGAATATCGGTCTTCTTTATAATTTCGGCCATAGGACATCCAATCACCTTGACGTGCATCCGCATTTAAAAGTGTTTCATCAGAAATTTCACCAGTTACTTTGGCTATGTGTTCGGCGGTTCCTTTGACTAAAGGTTCTTCTTGGCAGAAGGTAAAAAGAGTTATTACGGAAAGTAAGCCCCAAAAGAGTAGAAATCTATTTTTCATTTTTTTACGTTTTGATACAAAGAGATATTTTGACAAATGAGGTCTGTCAAAGAAATTAAATCAATGCACAATATAGTAAAAATATTATTTTAAACTATTTAGGTAGGCTATTTAGGTCTATTTCCTAATTTCGTATAGGATTTTTTCACAAAATTGTATATTCCTCTTTAAAAAAGAGTAACAAACTAACTATTTTGCTTTTGCAAAAATTAGAAGACTGTAAAAGATTGCAATATACCCCGGTTATTTTCCAAATAAGAAAGGGGAAAATAAATTTCGTAAAACGATATCAGGAATTCGCTAAAAATAAACTCTGCAAGCTAGAATACGACCAATTAGGGTTCGAATTAAATCATAACAGCTTATTGACAGCAGAAAGTGGCGTTGCTTTGTCCAATCTCTGGTCCCAACAAACCCAATCGGATAACTTCCATTGCATAAATCACTTGACTTATTTGCTGTAAAGTTTTCAAATCTTGAGGTGAATAAAGATTAGGTCGGTAACGCACGATTAACTCTTGGGTGATTAGCTGAATATCGTCTGTATTTATAGTGTCGAAGCCTCTATTAGCCGCAATTTCATTTGCTAATAATATTTCCGTTCTTCCATCAAGGGTTTAAGTCATTTTGGAAAATAATATCTTCTACAAGGCTATCCAAATCCCAACACATCCTTTAGGATATTTGAAATTTTCCACAATAAAATTATCTAATTTATCTAATAAAGGTTGGTCTAATTGCCAAAAAAGTAGATAAGGCATCTAATTTGAGGTTATCAAGGGAGGTTATATTAATTTGTTGGTTCGAATCATCCATAAAATACTAGTTTATTAATGTAAGTATTACGGAGGGTATCGTTATACTGTTCCTTTTAGCAGATAATTATATAAAGTTTTTTTTGTTAACAAAAATTCATCAAATAGGTTCTTTTTATCNTACACGCTTGGTGCTGTCTATCAACAAGCTTTAGAAACCCAGTCCTCCATCAAAGCAAGTGAAGCTAGGATAAAAAGTGCGGAACTCGCTATTCCGATAGCTAAAGCAGGTGCTATGCCTACACTTTCTGCCTTTGCACAACTAGATACTCGTTGGTCAAGTGCTTCTAAAAATGTTAATGGCTTCACAGAACCAACATTTGGAGACCCTCAGCCAGTCTTAATTGATAATGAGTTAAGTTCAGTATCATTTCCTTCAGCGGACCCAATTCTTGAGAACAATCCATATTTCAACCAATTGGACCAAAATTTTGGTCAAGCATTTGGTCTTAGTTTGAATATTCCAATTTATAGTAATCATAGAAATAAGATTAATATAGAAAGAGCAAAATTGGGCATCATAAGTTCGGACTTAAATAATAGACAAGCCAAGCAACAATTAAAAGCAGACGTGCAAAATGCTATTGCAAGCGCCCGTGCTGCTCGACTTGAACTGACAGCTTCAGAAACAGCTTTAGAAGCAACAAAAGCAGCCTATTCAAATGCTGAAAAGAGTTATAATCTAGGTGCTATTAATACTTTAGAACTAACTACAGCTAAAACCAATTTAGATACAGCAGAACTAAATGTAGCTCGAGCTAAATACGATTATGTTTTCCGACTAAAGATTATTGATTTCTACTTAGGTAAAACCTTAAATCTAAATTAGTGACGACGCAGGAATAAATTGCACCATATTACTTGTTCTTATTTCCTTCTAAGAATACTTAAAAAAGCCTTATGTAGCACGGCTATATGCGGTTTTTGAAGCATCCTTAGAAAAAAAAATAACGGCGCACTATGGCTCACTTTATTTCTACCTCGTCACTTAGGAACGTGATAAAATAACTAAAGAAAAATCCTTAAACAAGCAACCCGTAATGACAAAGCAGAAGAAAAAAAAGAAGAATAATAAACTAATCATTGGCCTAGTAGTCTTAATTGGCGTTTTGTTAGCTGCTGCCGTATGGAAAGGCAAACAAAAGCCAAAAGGCATAGAAGTAACGACCGAAAAAGTCGAAACTCGAACCATTAAAGAAACAGTAGCCGCAAGTGGAAAAGTATTCCCAGAAGTAGAGGTAAAAATTAGTCCAGATGTATCAGGAGAGATTGTTGAACTTTATATTGAAGAAGGGGATTCGGTAAAAGTGGGTCAGTTATTAGCTAAAATTGACCCTGATGCGATTCGCTCCCAAGTAGAAAGAGGTGCAGCAGCAGTTAATAATTCTAAAGCAATGCTAGCCGGTTCGCAAGCTGATATTGAACGTGGTAAAGCAGGATTGGTACAAGCAAGAGCACAACTAGAAGCCACTGAAGTACAATTGAGCAATCAAAAATCTGTGCATGAAAGAAATATTAAATTGTCAAAAGAAGGAGTTATCTCTGAACTAGACTTCGAAAATTCTTTGGCTAGTTTAGAGCAACTAAAAGCAAATGTTCGTTCTTTGAATGCAAGTTTAGAATCAGCAAAAGCTACTTTAAATGCTTCTGAACAATCAGCAAAAGCAGCAAGTTTTTCCGTAAAAAGTCAAGAAGCCACTTTAAAAGAATTGCGGACTAATCTAAAGCGTACTTCTTTATTTGCACCGATGGATGGTGTCATCTCTATGCTTTCTGTGGAAAAAGGAGAAAGAGTTGTAGGTAGCAATATGATGGCAGGTACAGAAATGATGCGGGTAGCCAATATGGCCGCCATGGAAGTCCAAGTAGATGTCAGCGAAAATGATATTCCAAAAGTGGCATTAGGCAACTCCGTAGATGTAGAGGTAGATGCTTATCTCGATAGAACATTTAAAGGAATCGTTACAGAAATCGCAAACTCTGCTACATCAGCAGGCGGCGCAGTGGTCTCTTTGAACTCTGACCAAGTCACCAATTTTGTAGTAAAAATTAGATTAGACCCAAGCTCTTATGCTGATTTAATTTCTGTTAATAATAAATTTCCATTCCGTCCGGGTATGTCTGCTTCCGTAGAAATTAATACGACTACTGCAGACAATATGATCAGTGTCCCGATTCAATCTGTTACAACTAGAGAAGAAAAAGACAGTAAAACCGATGCAGATGATGCCATTATTAAGGAGGTAGTATTTGCTTTAGTAGATGGAGCTGATACCGTCAAGATGATTGAAGTAAAAACGGGGATTCAGGATGATAGCTACATCACAATCACTTCTGGATTAGAAGGTGGAGAAGAGATTGTAGTTGGGCCATATTCTGCTATTTCTAAAAAATTAGAAAGTGGAAAATCTATTAATAAAAAGGAAGAAAAAGAATTGACTCCAACTGAATAAAATAATCATTAATCAATAAGTCATTGGTCACCAGGACTGCTACTCAATGCTTATTAAAGCATCTTTTTCTGATTATGCTTAATTTCGCCAAAATATTTTAGCGAAATGAATCAGAGAAAGATGCTTTTTTAATGGACCTACTCGAACTCAATAGCTTTGAGCTTGTTTATAAAGTAGTTGAAATATAAGAGCATGTCTAAAATTAACAATTCAATCATCAATTAAGATAAAATGGCTTTAACAGAATCGAATATGTTGCCGTTGGGCACACAAGCTCCTGACTTTACATTACCAGATACTATTTCTGGTAAAAACTTAAGTTTCCAAGACGTTAAATCGGAAGTGGCTACGGTCGTAATGTTTATTTGTAATCACTGCCCTTATGTGATTCACATCAATGAGGGGGTAGTTGCTTTAGTAGAAGAATATAAAGAGTTAGGGGTCAACTTTGTAGGAATTAGCTCCAATGATGTTGTCAATTATCCACAAGATGCGCCCGATAAAATGACCACTCATGCAAAAGAAGCCAACTACAACTTTCCTTATCTATACGATGAGACACAAGCCGTAGCAAAAGCTTATGACGCAGCTTGTACTCCTGATTTTTATATTTTCAATGGAGCAGACAAATTGGTTTATAGAGGACAATTAGATGGCTCTAGACCTGGTTCAGAGAAGGCTGTAACAGGAGAAGATTTACGAAATGCTTTGGATGCTGTTTTGGTCGGTCGTCCAGTTGCTACTCTACAACGTCCTAGTGCAGGATGCGGGATTAAGTGGAAAAAGTAGTTCAATGGGTATGCAGTGGGCAGTTTCCAATCAACTTAAGTATGTTGAGACTACCCACTGCCAACCAACTGTATCACTACCTACTAACCCTCCATCCTAATTCAAAACTTCTTTGGGGCATCGGAAATTGGGCAATCACCTGATAATTTACGCCCAATATATTATTAGCTTTAATAAAAAAATTCCCTTCTAATTTATTCATTTTCCACTTTTTATATAAAAATAAATGGTCTAAATGATAAGCAGGCAGCGACTCAGAATTATCTTTTAAAGTATAAGTTTTTCCTGTATAAAGGTGATAAAAAGAAAGGGTCCAATCTTTCCAATTAGCTTTTATTGTCAAGTTTAGTTTATGCTTTGGCACATAAATTAATTGTTTGTCAACGGAAGCATCGTTCACACTAGTTCCTTTTCGGTTAGTAGAAAAAGTTAAATCATACTGTAAAGAAAAATCTAATTGGACTTCGCCTAATTGCTTTTGGCCTTCCAATACATTTTCCACCCCTCTACTCCACACTTTCAATAAATTATTTGGCCGCCATATCCCATTCTCAGGTTGCCACAATATCCAATTATCAATGGTTCGATTATAAGCCGTAGCGGTAAATTTCCATTGTGGATGCATTACGTAATTTAGCCCTATTTCCTGATTCCATCCATCTTCTGACAACAGATTTTGATTGCCTTGATTCTGCCAGAATAGGTCATTAAAAGTGGGTACTCTGTAACTCTTAGATACCGTTCCACTCAGACTTAATTGCTTAGTCAATTGGCCAGAAAACCCCAAAGCAGGGATAAACGGACTTGCTGTTCCATCTACCCATTCTTGGCGAATAGATAACTGTCCTTCCCATTTTTCTATCTTATTTTTCCAATGATACATCGCAAAAACAGCAGCTCTTTGCTGAGTAGGATTAGTATTATCATAGCCTGTCGATTTAGCACTCAGATAAGCATAGTTTGCACCAATATTCAAGGAGTGATTTTGGGAGATAGTCTTAGTCCATTCTACTTCCGAACGATTGGTCCATGTTCGGCTACGGGAATCAATATTCGATGATATATCTTGAAAAACTAAACGGTCATAGAACAAACCATTTCTTACTTGAAGGATAGCATTTTCAGCAATATATTTCCAGTTAAGGGTCGTTCTGAGGGATTCATCAACTTGGGTGGCATCACTATTCCTTTGTACCAAATTAGGCGGCAAATTTCTATCTGTGGTTTGATACCAAACATTCAAATCAAGTTGTTGCTGGTCCCTAATCTTAAATCCATTTTTTTGTAAAACACCCCATTTAGATAAATCAGAATGTGGCAATTTTTTCGATTGACCATTTTCGATAGGAAAATCATTTTGTCCACTTTCGTGAAATATTTTTGTCGTGGTCGAAAAATGCTCATTGCTATAACCAAACCCTATCCCATTAAAAAAATTATCAAAACTGCCTGTTTTACTATCCCATACTGCTTGCCAACCTTGGTTAAACGTATTTTTATTTTCTAAAATGACGGAACCTCCAATAGCGCCACTCCCCCAAGAAGTACTATTGCTCCCATATTGTACTCCAATTTCATCTATAAAAAAAGTAGGAATTAGAGAAAAATCTGTCTGCCCTAACATTGGGCTATTGAGGTTGAACCCATTCCATATGACTGCGGTTTGGGCAGCACTTGCCCCTCGGATAGCAGTCGTTGCCAATCTTCCCGGTCCATAGTTTTTTATAAAAATAGGAGTATTTAAATGCAAGACAGTCCCCAAATCTTGGGTTATTGCTACTAACTTTTGAGTACTATTAAAAGTTGATTGTTTGATTCCTGTTTGGAAAGATGCTAATCGAGGTGCAATAATTTCTACAGTTTGAAAATCGAGGGTGGTATCGACAGATTGAGCATGTCCAAATTGCAGTGATAATAAAAAAATAAGGATACTGAATTGAAAATGCTGCATTGAGATTTTCTTATGGCGGATTTTAATGAGTTGGCAAAAATACGTTAATAATAGGATTTATATTGTTCGGACCAAGATCCATCGAAGGAACAAACTGAAGGATGTAATATCAGGTTATTTAATTAAGGTCATTGTTTGTTGATACCTTTCAGTCGTCCCATCCAACAACTCTACTTCAACAAAAACTACAAAGACTCCGGGCTGCATTTTTTGTCCATTAAATTGCCCATTCCAGCCAACGGAAGCGTCATTTGGTAATCGGTTAGCAACCTGATACATGCGTCGTCCTTCGTAATCAAAAATGCTAAAACGCTTAAGTAGCTTTACCGAATTTCCCGTCATCACTTGATACTCATCATTTTGACCATCACTGTTCGGACTAAAAACATTTGGTAGATAGACTTGTCTTTCTTTACGAAGATTTACAGTAGTCGAAGCTTTTTCTTTACAACCATTAGCGTCGTAAGCGGTAAGGGTATATTGTCCATTCTGAGTCGGAATGGTCTTTATTTCTAAACAATCTTCACAAACCAATGGAACTGTCGCAGTCCACTCAAGTCGGTCTATTTCAAAATTAGCTTTTGGAATTAAGGTTAAACTATCACCTAATTTCAGATTTTTAGTATCCCCTAAAGTTAGTTGATTATCATTGGGCATGGGCACAGAAAAAAGAGCGCTTGCTTGGCAATCATTTTCATCTTGTACAAATAATTGATAATCTTTGGGTGGCAAGTTTTCTATCGTAAAAGGCAAAGTGCCTATTGGTTCAAATAGAACTCCATCTAAGGAATATTCTACACCTCCATTCGCATTGGGTAAATCATAAATAATAATACTCCCAGCAATGTCTCCAAAACATCTTGGGCTAAAAGATTGAAAATCAATAGCCACCTCTCCTGCACTAAATAGGTCAAAAGTCTCATATTGCTCGCATCCGTTCGCATCTGTTACTGTTACAGAATAGCTTCCTTCAGCCAAATTTTCTAATTTACCACTTTGTGCACCATCGGCCCATAAATAGGTATATGGTGCTTGACCACCCGATATATTCAACTCGATACTTCCATCCGTTTCTCCTTTACAGCTAACTGCAAATCCAGCATAATCAGAGGGTAATCCATCAACAATTATTTCAGCTGCTTGTCTAATAGTAATTCTTTTCTGGTTGCGAACACCCCTGCTATTCACTAATACAATCGTATATTCTCCAATCGGAATATCCTTCAATATGGCTTCTTCATCCTTCCTTGAGATAAGCCCTCGCTGAATCGTATCTTGCTCAGAATCGATATCGTTCAAAACATAATAATCAAAAGGCGGCATCCCATCTGTAATCGATACACGAATAATTCCCTGATTTTCATTCCAACAAACCGTATCAGTGTTTAGAGAAAAATCCAATCGACATTCACTAATAGGAACAAAAACAGTACTTGTTTCTACCGTACTATCACAACCAAATTGATTGGTTAAATTTTGTATGGATAATCCTATATCAGCTGGATTGCAACTCTCTGCTCTCAATGACACAAAATCACTTGGGACTAGACTTGTATTAAGCACAACCAAACTATCACATAAAAATTGATTGGTTAAGAAAAAAGTATCTATCCCTATTTCATCAATATTACAAGTGGTCGCTGTTACATTGGTAAGGTCAGAAGCATTTGAAATAGTTTGCGTAATGACTAAACTATCACAGCCTACCAAGGTCTTTAAAAAAGTAGTATCCACTCCAGCATCCATTGGATTACAAGTATATTGGGTCCTAAAAAATTGCGGAAGGTCCTCTTCTAATGTAGTTTCTATCACCAATGTACTATCACAACCCACTGCATTTGTCAAGACCTCTCTCCTAACACCCACTTCATCACTATTACAGCTTATATTCATTTGGTAAATGGTATCTGAACGCAGCAAACTAGTTGTCGTAATCACGATACTATCACACCCAAAAGTATTACTAAATACCGCTCTCACCATCCCTGTTTCTGTCGGATTACAAGTAGTTTTAAATAAAGCAGTAGTATCTCTTCTAGCCAATTCAAATGTTCTAAACACTATATCTATACAACCATCAGCACCTCCTTCCTCTATCATAGAAGTACCAACATTGGCTTCGTCACAAGTGTACCTACTATCCCTAAATGTATCTTGAGGGATAACGTTTATTGTTATATCGTCCATTGCTATACAATCATCCTCATTCCTAACGGTAACTTGATAAGTTCCTGCTTCACTAACTGTTGTTATAGCGTTGGTAGATGCATTAGACCAATTATATTGAGTGTAAGTGTCAGTCAATGTAAGTTGAGCTACATCGTTTTCACAAATTGTCAAATTATCCGCTACTATCTCTACAGATAAGGCAGGCGGTTCGGTAATGATCACTTGTAAACTATCGGCGCAGTCAACTTGATTGGTAACAGTAACTCCATACGTTCCTGCTGCTAGTCCTGTAAGCTGTTCTGCTCCATTATATTGAGCATCTGACCAGTCTATGCGTAAAGCATCTTCAGTAGGCAAAATTAAAGAGATAGCCCCATCTAATGCCTCAAAACAAGTAGCATTTAACTTTGTATTATCAATATTAAAATCGCATTGGGGTTCATCAACTTTAAAACTACAGGTGGTGGAACAACCATTAAAATCAGTTATCGATACAAGGTAATCCCCAGCAGGAATATTATTAAACGATTCTACTCCTGTAGAATTGGTCATATTGTTAAATCCTGTATTAATCAACTGTACATTATATGGAGCAATGCCACCAACAATAGTTACCTGTGCCGCACCATCATTCCCATCTTTGGTACTTACCTGTTGGCTAACAACACAACTTGCAGTTAATCGAGTTGGGCCATCCAACGAAATATTTGTAAATACTTGTTCGCACAAATTAGCATCTTTGACGGTTAGTTCATAAATGCCTTGAGCCAAACCAGAAAACACTACATCGGTTTGATAAGCTCCATTATTTAGTTTATACTCATATGGGGCTTGTCCTCCCGATACATTAATCGTCAATTGTCCATCATTATTACCTTCGCATAGTTCTAGCTGAGCTACCGTATCCAATAGTGTAATTGGGGTCGCAGGTAAAATCGTAAGCAATGCACTATCTATACAAGTCTCCGATTTGGCATAAACAGTATAATTTCTTGGCGCTAAACCAGAAAATAGCTGGCTGTCTGTATAGGTAATATTGTCCAAGCTATATGCTACAGTTCCAGTGCCATTCGTTGTTATTGCAATTTGTCCATCATTCCTATTCACACAAGTTTCAGGTCTAGGTGTGACTGATTGAATCTCGAAGCCCGACGCCATGTTAAAACTAACCGAATCTACTTTGATACAACCTAAACTATCTTTGGTAGTAACAATATAATCCATCGGCTCCAAGTCTAAAAAAATATTGGTATCTTTAAAAGCACCTGTATCTAAACTGTATGTGTAAGGCAAAAACCCTGTTTGTGGCAAAACAGTAATCTTTCCTTTTTGATCATCACCACAGGGAGCAGCATTAATTATATTCGTCAATAGCGGTGTTTCTTCTAAAATATCAAAGTCGAGAGGAATGATACAATCGAAAGGATTGTCCCTCACCAAAATAGTATGGGGTCCTGCTGACAAATTTTCGAAATTGGGACTAAAATATGGAAACAAAACGCCTCTATCATTTATCATGCTATAGCTAAAATTACCAGAACCATTCAGAGTCGTAATCCGAATTCCTCCATCATCAATTCCTGCACAAGTTGCAGGAGTTAGCTCATAGCCAGTGACTAATAAATCAGACCCTTCATCAATAATCTGTTTGAAATCTTTTTCACAACCACTTGCGTCTCTAATTTTTATATCAAAAGTATCTCCTTTTAAATCAGAAAATACTTTTTGGTTATTAAAAGGTCCACCATCAAAACTAACAGTATAAGGTGCTTTTCCTCCTTCAGGTACAAGTATAATTTGTCCGCCACCTTCGCCTTGACACTTTGCTTGAGAAACAACACTATTCCTTAAATCAAATCGTGTCCCTCCGTTAACCGTAACACGTTCTTGATTTCCACAGCCACTATTATCTATAGCTAAGACATTGTAAGTACCGGGCAAAACATTATCGAAAAATCCATTATTTTGAAAAATTTCCCCATCTAGACTATATCGAATACCTGTACCAGACGTAGAAATACTAATAGATCCATCTCCACGTCCTTTACAAGTTTCTCCTCGAGTATTAGTATTCATAGAAAAAGTCGTAGTCCCACCTATAGTCACTTCTTTAACTACACTACAACCATTATTATCCATGATTGTCACATTATAATCTCCTGCTGCTACCCCAGTGATATTGGCTGAATTACTTGAACCAGTCTCCCATTCGTAAGTAAATATACCAGAACCATCTCCACCCCTTGGGGAAACCCTAAATCCGCCATCAGATTTTGGCAAACAACTAACATCTTTAATATTGGTGATTTCAGCGAATATTTCAGGGGACTTTCCATTAATCGTTTTTGATTCCTTTGCCGTACAATTTTCTGTAGTAGTAACCGTAACAGTATAAGTACCCGGTTGGGAGATGGTCGTTTCTCGGCTATTACTACCATTCGACCATCTATAAGTTTTGAAACCTTCTGTTGCTGTCAAAATAATTTCGGTCTGTTCGCAAAGCGCGTTTTTACCAAAAATTTCCACCTCTACCAGACCAAAAGTATGGCTTCCCAAATTGGAATAATCTGTTTTTGAAAAGGACGTCCAATCAGTTGCCAATCCATTGAAGGTACTACAACCGCCTCCACTGTTGGTAATTCCTTTGCTGACACAAGCATTTCTAATGAGTACCACATCCTCTGTTTTGTTTCCGCCGCCACTCCAAGATGTTCCAGGATCGCAACCCACTTTGCCTATAATATCAATAATTTGACCATTGTTCTTCAAAACAATAGCATCATCACCATTGAAATTTCCAAAACCAAAGGGATAATCTCTGATAGAAAGAAGGTTGATATCCGATAAGCCTTGGCAAAGAACAATTACAGACATAGGTCCAATAGTTCGCCCTGCAAAACTCCAAGGAGTACCAACTTGAGAAGAAGAACCGTTTACATAAACTTCTATTGTGTAATCACTTAGGTCAATGGTCTCTTTGGTAGGATTGAAAAGTTCTAGACATTTGTTTCGACCATTCTCTAAATATTCTGAAAAGAAAACATCATCTTGCCCATTAGCCGTCAAGCTACCCAAAATCAGGCAGAAAAGAAGGTAGTATTGTATTTTTGAAAGCGTCTGAGTGTTCATTTCTTTTGCTCAATGTAGAATTGATTTTCAAAAATACAAAACAGAGCACTAAATCCCATAGTATAGTATCTAAATGTTACTAATTTTGAAATATTGGACTAAAAATGACAGTCCAAATATATCTATCAAAATTATTTTCGTTCAAATCAGGCAAAATAAAATACTTAAGGGAGCAGGCAATAAATAAGGTACCAGAAGATGTGGTTTTAGTTTGTTTGTATTCGAGACGCTAAAAACGCAGTTATGCCTTTGCATAATGAGTATTTTAGCAACGATGAAGACGGGCAAAATAAAGCTACAGAACTGGTAGGTTATATTTTGCCTGTTCCCTAATTCATATTGCAGCATACAACTTATCCATACGTTCCGAAATTTCCTGCAAACGAACTCTGTCGCCACCTGCAACCTCTGCCGAACCCCAGCCCTGATAACCAACTTCTTTCAAAGCCGCATTCACAGCAGGCCAATTGGCATCTCCATCTCCTAATTTCACTTTGAAGCCTTTCCAAATGCCTTCATTATTTTGCTTCTTGCGACTATAGTCTTTAATATCAATTTTGACAATTCGTTTTCCCAAAGCACGTATCCAATGTTCAGGCCAGCCATAACGGACAATATTCCCTACATCAAAATACCAACCAATCATTGGACTTTCGAATTCGTCGATATACCTAGCTGCCTCTACGGGACTAATTAAGAAATTATTCCAAACATTTTCAATGGCTATCTTCACACCTGTTTCTTCTGCTACAGGCAATATTTTTCTAATCTCCTCTTGAGAACGCTTGTAAGCATCTGCATAGGCAATCTTTTGATTCACCACGCCAGGAACTAATAAAACGGTAGTTCCTCCAAGGATTTTAGTCGTTCTGAGTGAGTTTTTCATAGATTCTACACATTTCGCTCGTACTGAAGGGTCTGGGTCAGAAAGCGGCATTTTCCAATGCAATGCATTAACAGTACCTGGTATTTCTATACCTGACTTATCTCTAGCAGCTAAAATTTCTTTATCATCAAATTCATTAGGACTATCCAATTCTACGCCATGAAAGCCTAAATCCTTTACCAATTTAAACTTATCTAGAATTGATAAGTCCTCTTTAATCATCCCAAATTTTAGACTCTTTTTGATAAGTGGTTGAGTAGTAGAAAGGGTGCTTTTTACAGGTAAAGTAGTTGCGCAATGTGTATTGGACAAAAAAGCAAGAGACGCTGTGGCCACGGCACTTTGTTTGAGGAAAGTTCGTCTAGTTGGTTTAAGCATTGGTTTGGTTTTCGTTCTAAAAAAATAGCTCGAACATTTCTGTCCGAGCTTTTATTATTTTTATTCTTTTGCATAGGGACACGAAAAAAATAAATTTACATATTGTCGGCATAATCAACGAACAAAACGCTTCACTTCAAGAGACTTTGTTGATTATGCCGACTTTAAAAATAGGTGAATTTATTTTTGTCCCCCTACATAGACAAGAATGTCTAAGCTATCTTTCGATTTGACTATATAAATTTTGTCATACCTGGCATAGCAACTGGAGAGGTCTTCCAATCCAAATCCCAGTTATATTCATCAATTTTTGGCCCCAAGGTTTCTTCCGAATTCATTGCCTCTTCCCATGTCAATGTTTTGCCCGTATATGCGACCATTCTTCCCATAATGGCTAACATGGTACTATTAGCGGCTCGAATCCCATCATTCATAGGGTTGCCATTTCTAATAGATGCAAAGAGCTCATCATGCTCTGTCTGATACATGTTATTTTTATCCTTTTTGTCATGTTCATTTTCCCAGCGCCAATTGGTTTCACCTTTTATTTCATGATGCTTCCAAACATTGATATCGCAACGGCCTTTTGTTCCCAACATTTCTATACCATAAGCTCTATCTGTTCCTTTTTGTTGGCGACTATGATGCAAGCCTCTTGAGCCATCTGGATATTCATACGTAATCGCAAAATGGTCATAAATATTACCATACTGAGCATCTGTTCTGGTTTGACGTCCGCCAATCCCCGTCGCCTTAACGGGCAAAACATCTCCTTTTGCCCAAGACATTAGGTCCAAGCTATGAATAGCTTGCTCTACGATATGGTCGCCTGACAACCAATTATAATACACCCAATTCCGTAATTGTTTTTTAAATTGTCCCCAACTAGGTTTTGTCTCTCTCCACCAAGAAGCTCCTGTATTGTAGGTATTGTAAATAGAAACTACATCTCCAATTTGACCATCTAAGACGCGCTGAAAGGTCTCCCTCTTTGGATAATCATATCGCCAACAAAAACCAGACATAAATCCTAAGTTCTTAGCTTTCGCTTCTTTAGCGGTAGCGATTACTCTTCGAATACCTGGCGCATCTATCGCTACTGGTTTTTCAAAAAAGACATGTTTTCCAGCAGCAATACATGCTTCTAAATGCGCTGGTCTAAAATTTGGTGGTGTTCCTAAAATCACCACATCTACATCTGTCTCTAATACTTTTTTATATCCATCAAATCCGATAAATTTCTGGTTGTCCGGCACTTTGACTTTATCAGCAATATCTTCGTCTAAAAGGCTATTATAAGCAACCTCCATATTTTCTGGAAACACATCTGCCATTGCTGTTAAAGCTACATTGGAGTCAGCGTTTAAAGCTTGTACTGCCGCGCCTGTCCCACGACCTCCACAACCAATCAATCCAACTTTTAAAGTATCTGCATTAAACTGATAATTAGGTTGGGTATTCGCCAAGATATTAAAACCAACTGAGCTAGCTGCTAACGTGGAGCCTGTCAGTTTCATAAATTTTCTACGAGAAGCATTTTTCATGATTAGTTTAATTAATTTTGATAACTTGGTTTTTTATAAAACCAAATTTCCCTTAAAAGAAAGTTACACAGCTAATCTAATGCTTTTTTAGAAAAAAAAAAAATTTAAGCTAAGAGAATACCCTTTTCAGTCAATTTCAATTTTTAGTTTTATTTTTGCAATCAAAATAAATTTAATGACGATACCTTTTATAGCAGAAAAAGCAATTGATAAAGTTGCTGAATCTTTGAATGATGCAGGGGATAATTACGACCAAGCTATTGCAGATATGCAAGCTAAGCAACCTATCTTATTTTCTTATTTAATATCAGAAAGTTTCAGCTTATTGACTAAAGAAGAAAGTGAGTATTTGTTATATTTAGCTTTGGTAATTTGGCGAACTGTTGATACTGAAACTACCGCTCTAGCTCTATTAATGTCTGATAGCATAGAAGAAGCCGAAGAAAAAAATTGGACGATGCTCAATGAATCTAAAGCGAAAAAATTCAATGAAAAATTGGACGCTTTCTTCGATAAATATTCACAAGAAGATTTACTGGCATTTGTAGAAGATGCTTTAGTAGATGATGAAGACAGTTTTGTAACCAAAGAAGGAAAAGAATTGCTATTTATAGGTTTGAAAACAACTATTGATACACTTTGTGAAATTGCAGTATAATTGTTGGATTTTATGTAAATTTGTAAGCCCTCCTATTTGGAACCTTTTCAAAATAGGCGTGTTTAAATACTTATACACAACTTTTACTAATAATAATTATGGCATTTTTAGATAAAGCAAATTTAATTATTTATAGGATTCGGGAAAAAGGCTTGGAAGTATTCTTAGTTAATCCTTCAGAAGAACATCCTGCATCGGAAGAATGGACTTTGCCGCAAGGTCAAATCAATGACGGTTCCAAAACTATTGCATTATTGCAAAAAGACCAGACGTTTGAGTTAGACCCTGTAGAAAATGTAGAAGGAGAAGCAGAAAATGCCATTGCGGTAGAAGGAGATTGGCATGACATTCCCTCTCTAAAAAGTTTGATTAAAGAAGATGCACATTTTATGAAAACGACTATCAAAGAGATGATTCCTGATTTGGAACAAAGAGGTAGTTATTTTGCCATCAAAGAAGCTTTTAAGAAGGTATTACCCAACCAGTATGAATTTTTAAAAGAACTAAAAGATATTATTCGAGATAAAAACAGTAGTAATTTTTAGTAGAAAAATATTGAATTTAAAAGTTGATACAGAACCGTTATTTTTGAATATAAGAAAGGCGATACATTGATGAATGTATCGCCTTTCTTATACGCTACTTTTGTGTAATACGCACCAATTCTACTTCAAACGCCAAAGTCGTGTGCGGTGGAATCAAATTGGGGAAACCTTTCTCACCATAAGCTAATCCAGAAGGCACTACAAAAAATGCTTTCCCTCCAGGTTTCATTAATTGCAAACCTTCATTCCAACCAGCAATCATATTACCGATATAAAATTCAATTGATTTACCTCTTTTATAAGAAGAATCAAAAACTTTCCCATCAAGGGTATATCCTTCATAATTAACGGTTACCCAATCTCCCCATTCCGCATTTTTGCCAGTTCCTTCTTCTATCATCTGATAATACAAACCAGAGTCCGTAGATTTTAACTCAATACCTTCATCCATGATATAATTGATGATGGTGTTTTTATCTTTATCAGCTTGGGTCCGAGGATTAGCAATTAGCTCAGATGCTATAGAAAACAATAAATCATCTTCGTTCTCCGACTTCTTGACCTCTACGGTGTCTTTTGGTGCAGGGGCTGAATTGCCACAAGCAAAACAAAGGAAAAAGAATGGCAACATATAGAGATAAAGCGTAATTTTCATAAGTTCAAATATGGAACTATATTAAGTTAATACCACTAGTGTATTTAAATGTTTTCAACATCTTTCTTTCTGAAAGAGATGGAAGGAGTTCATCCAGCCTATTTCGCTGCCCGAATCTTAGTATTCCGTTGTATCCAGCAAGGTACTTTAAAAGTTCCCCCTTCTTTCAAACCACGAATAAAAATATCCTCTTTATTGGGCATATACTGTGCATACTTACGTATAAACTTATTTGCTTCAGGCGCTGCCGCAGGGTCTAAATTTTTAGCTTTGTTCCACATATCCAATGCTACCCAAACCACTACTTGGCTATCAAAACCTGTACCTGGTCCGCAAAGCGGGCCACTAGATGCGTATAATCTACCAATTATTAAATAAGGTTCCCCCCAATTCGGTTTTAGCTTAGCAGCCTTTAAGGCATATTCTCTGGCTTTAGAAAATTGTCTTAAATGCACATAATAGACCTTAGCAATCCGCAAGGTATAAGTGGCTTTTTTATCTACATCTGTTTCATTTGCCAATAACTCTTCGTAATATTCAATAGCCTTTTTATATTCCCCGTTCCTTAAGGCATCTGTACCCAATCTAGCAGGCGAAGTTGTCACCTCGCTCACTGTTCTACAGTTTTGCTCAAAAGCTGTATTTAAAGCAACCAAGGCAGTATCTTCTACTGAACAACCACCCCATTTCAATCGACTATACACAGTTGTCAGAATATCACAATCCTGTGGATTTTCTTTAAATTCTTTGTAATACTTATCCTTAAAATAAGCACAATCATAAAAATCTTTAATCGTCTCTAAGTCCTCTAAACGAATTGGTGCATAGCTTTCAATAATCTTCCAAGACTCACATTCTTTCCCTTTACAATCAGCCACGCCCTTAGCAATTGTTTCTTTAATTAAGCTTTGGTATTTAAAAGCTTCTTCTTTAGTAATTTTTTCTTCCAAGGTTAACTCTACTAGCGTTGCCGTAAAAGGATTCACTATGAAATAGGGCATATCCGTTCCTTCAGTATCTGCCACCTCTTTGAAAATCTGATAAGTATCCGCAGTAGTAGATTTATGAGGATAATTAAAATATAGATTAAAGCCTTTTAAGCCTTTGTATTGAGCAGCCTTCTTTGGATAACACTTAGCTGCTTCGTCATAGAGTTCAAATATTTTGTCAATATAGGCGGACTTTTTATCAAGGTCCGTTTCTTTTCCATATAACCATTTGTATATTTTCACTCCATCTATAAAATGATAGTCTCTAAGACCATCAGCAGCAGGTGCCATTTTCATAGCTTTTTCCCACAACGGTATCGCCTCTTCAAAATTCTTCGCTTTTATTAAATCTCGATATAACACATGGGCATCCTCGGCTTCTCCAGGACTAGAAGACTCAAAAAATTTACCACATGGGCTCAAATCATTCCTTACTGGCGGTGGTGGTGGGGCTACTTCCACTACTTCCTCTACTATCTTAGGGGTGCAAGCAAAAAGAATAATTGCTAAAAAGAATAATTTAAATAATTGTGATTGGATAGTCATCTGTATTTAATTTAAAATTCGAAATGTAAACATGGATAAGTATTGATAAAAAAATAAATGTACAAATTGCAGATTTATTTTTATCGCGTTCCTAAAACATCATACGGCTATTAGTTTTACATGTTTAATTTAGAGACTTGTAAAATAACGTTATGAATGTCGAGATAAATAAAAAACGCCCCGTTCTTAATAGATGAGAACGAGGCGTTTTATGGTGTATATTAGATATAATCTTACTAGTTAAATCTTACAGTCACTGTTTCTCCAATCCAACAGCCCACTTTATCTTTCTTACCACCTTGCTTACCTCTCATGAATACATCTTCCTTTGGAGGAATAGAGCCATTGTAGATACCAATCTTCTTATTAGCCTCTGCCGCAACCTCAGGGTCAATACTCTTTGCTTTTCTATACTTGTCAATAGCTGCAATTACAGCTAATCCTCTAGAATAACCGTCTTTTCCACAGTTCTTACTTGACTTAGCATATAAATCACCGATTAACATATACGGCCTTCCCCAATTTGGTCGAGCCTTGGCAGCATTATAAGCATTGGTTCTAGCTTGTCCATTTTGCCCTAACTTTCTACCTTGGATAGACGCGATACTGAAGTAGTATCCTCCTCTTTTAGATTCATCTGTCTCTGCATCCAATGCTTCTCTATACTTAGCAATAGCTCCAGTATAGTCGCCTGCTTTGTACATTTTATTAGCCATCATTCCAGGATTACTAGCCTCAAACTCTGCTTGTCTTTTAGCATTTTCAGCTGATGCATATTGCGCATATTTTCCTTCTAATTCATCTAAAAAGGCATTGCCTGATTCACAACCTTGACGCTTTAAGATTGGTACAATCTTCTTCAACACTTCAGGATTGTCAGGATCAGCATCGTATTCTGGACGGAATTTTTCTACAAAATAAGCACAATCAAAAATATTATTTTCAATCTGTGCAAAAATTGCTTCTACAGAAGTTTTAGCTTGCTCATAAGAAGCTTTGTATTTTCCACCTGCTGCAATATTATGATCTGCTACTTCTAATAATTTGGCATAAGCAGCTCTAGATTCTTCCTTATTCATTTTCTCATTGGTGAACTGGTGCACAACGATTCTCGCATAAGGATCTAAAACGATATATTCCGTTTCCATACCACCTTTCTCAAGAGCAGATTCTAAAGTCGCTCTAGTCTGAGAGTATGGCGTTACTAACTCATAGAACATATCAAAACCTTGACGACCTAAGTGATAAGCAACTCTCTTGTCAACTGTGGTTTTTGGCAACTTAATGCTACCAGACTCCAAACAACCAATTACTCCTTCGTATAAACCAAGGACTCTCTTTACCAAGGCATCTTTCTGAGCTTGGTCAGTTGTCTTCTTCAATTTATCTTTCAAAATCTTAATACCATCTGTATAGTGTACATCTCTCAAACCATCAGCAGCAGGAGCAGCAGCATATGCCTTTTCCCAATTTTCGATAGCTGCATCAAAGTTTTTAGATTTGACATCTTGTCGGTATAATACGTGAAAAGTTTCTGCATCACTAGGGTTTGATGCTTCCGTAAACTTACCACATTGCGCATTTGCAGGTGTAGCCATCAATAGCACTCCAGCAAAAAATAGGATTGTTCCTAATAATTTTTCTATTCGCTTCATATTTACAATTTTTAGTTTTTGATTTTTAATTTATTTTAATGCTCGCAAAGATATAAATCCTTTTATATTATATTGCTCTAATTGAATTTCCGTTTGAAGAACCATCCATTATCATTCAAGGTGAACCCAAGCGTAAATTCTCCATAGGTTTCTTGTAAAATAGTATTCGCTCCACGCTTACCAAATTCCGCTGACAAATTGATAAAGGATACTTGCTGTCTTGGCAGCGTAATTGGGAGTCCTATGCCAAAGGTAACTCCATATTCTTTGAGTTGTACGCCATCTATACTTCTAGGGTCTGTACCTGTGAAGCCACCAATTCTATACCGCACTCTTGCCCAAAATTTATTATAAGAAGCATAATTCGGAATCCATTCTCCTCCAAAAGATGCTCTCCAAGTATCGTCAAATGTTTCTGGCTTTGCATCGTTCTGATATTTGCTCCATTTCGCAATATCATAGCCTACACCAATCTTAAATTTAGATGCGCCAGACAAAATTGCACCAAACCCAAATCTACCTGGCAATGTAGCTTTTCCAGCAACATTACTCGTATTCAATATCGTATCGTTCGAAATAAGCGCTGTATAAACAGGATTCAATCGAGTATAAAATTGAGAACTGTTAGTATTAAGACTACTTTTTGAGTCGGCTGTCACACCTATAGTTAAAATTTTAATCTTCTTTAGGTCATCTGTATTAAATGAAAAATTGTGCTGTGCACCTAATTTCCATGTAAATCCATTGATACTAAAGTCGTCGACCAAACTGTTTTGAAAACCAGCTGTCAAATCCTCAAAGATGACTCCTCTCCTATTTTCAATTTTCCCAAAAACATACCCCATATTAAACCCAGCAGAGAATTGCTTATATCTAAATCCATTCGCCCACATAAAACGATTGGTACCACCTTCTCCTCTAAATTGACTTATCACATTACCTATACCTTCTACTTCTCCTGTTGTCTCTACAGTATAGCCAACAAGACTATAAGGCACTATAGCAAATGACATTCCCCACGAAAAATTTCTAACCTCCCGCTCTAAAAGGTCGTTCACTGGATTGTTCAGTGTAAACCCTAGTGCCAAATGAGACATATTTCCACTCAGGTTCTTATTGTTCTCACTGTTTGATTCCCAATTAGAATTTCTTGCATATAATCCAAAATCAAAAGTGGCCATTTGTAAGAAGCCTAAAGATGCTGGATTTTCCAAGTTTAGATGGTATGCATCATTATAAGCATGAGAAAAACCAGGAGTAGCTCGTAGGCTAGCGAAATTTTGGTTTAAAAAATCACCTACGCCAAATCTGGAATAAGGTGAATTGTTCTTAGGCTGAGCCATGGCTAAAGTTACCACGAAACAAGCAGACACAGTCAATAAAATACGTTTACAAAAGCTCCACATTATAATCAAGGATTTTGTTTAGTCCGATGAGGACTAAGTTTGAATGCGCAAATATCTTAGTTTTCAACCGTTTAGCAAAATATTCAGCATCTCCTCCTGTTAAGGTTGTGTTAATCCCTTCATATTTGTCAGAAAAGAACTGAATCCAAGCCTCCATTTCTAAGATATTACCCAATCCTCCTCCAACTTGCAAAGCTTCCATCGTATTTTTTCCGATACCATCTTTAACATCTTCGGTTTTTTCCACTAAAGGAAGTTTTGCCGTAAAATGCTGCATGGCTCGAAATCTCATATTTAGACCTGGTGTAATGTTGCCACCCAAATAATTTCCTTGCGCATCGATTAGGTCATACGTCGTACAGGTACCTGCATCAATTACCAAACTAGGTTCGTCTGGAAAAAGTACATAAGCACCTACAACGGCTGCCAATCGGTCTTTACCCAATGTCTTGGGGGTACCATAAAGATTTTGAATGGGCAATGGTGTATCCGCGTCTAAATTGAGAAAATACCAATGTTTACTCAAATAGTTTTTCATCCGTTTATTCTCTGTCTTTACAGTAGAACAGATGATATTTTCAATATTTTGGTTGTTTACGATTTTTTTTAAATCGGTTAATGTCCATTTTTTAACTATAATCTTCTCTTTCAGTTCTCCTTTTTGAAAAAAACCAAATTTTGTCCTCGTATTTCCTATATCAATAGTTAAGTTCATTATTATTAAAAACTGTTAATTGCGATTAGTCAATGTCATCTTCGCAACTCATACATTCAAAAGACGTTTATTTATACCTTAAAATGTCTTAAAGGAAATTTAAGATTGTGTTAATTAATACATCCACTAATGCTGCCTTGAAAGGGAAAAAACTGCAAAAATAAGGTAGTTGTTCTAAAATCCCTTTATTTATTTCAGGAAATTTCTACAAAACAGAAAGGTTAGGTTTCTTTAATTAAAAACTGTTTTGTTAAATTTTAGCGCAAGACAGTAACACCATATTAACAGTATTTAGATGACCAAACCCGAGATGAAGTATTTTTTTTTAATAATTTTCTGTCTCTTTCTATTCGAATCACTCGATGCTCAACCACAAAATGATGATTGCGAAACAGCTATTGATTTAGGAATACTTCCATATTGTAGTACTACCCTATTTTCAAATATAGCAGCAACATCAAGTAATATTGGCGGCAATAATATCCCTGATTGCTTCAAAGGCAACTCTATAGAAAATGATATTTGGTTCCAATTTACTATTCCTGAAGATGGAAATAGTCGAAATTTTAAAATCACACTAATAGGTGATTCTGTCAATAGCATTCTAAATCCACAATTAGCCATATATCAGGGTGCTTGCGGATTAAATAAATTATCAGATTTAGGTATTTGCCAATCCGCCGAAGCAGATAAGCATAGTCTAGTACTCGAAGCTATAGGTCTCCAAACAAACACACTGTATTTTTTAAGAATAAATGAATATTCATCAACTGATGTTCCTAATTGGGGCAACTTTTCTCTTTGTATAGAAGCTTTAGCACCTTTTTTTAATATGGGGGAAAGCACAGGAACAGAGCTATGTGCAGGTAATCTATTCGACTCAGGTGGTATACTGGGAGATTATCAAGCTAATGAAAATAACTCCTTTACTATCTGTCCAACCGATTTTCATCGATGCATCGAAATCGATGTAGCTTCCTATGATACGGAGAAAGAATTTGATTTTTTAAGTATTTATGAAGGTAGTAATACAAGTGCTCCAAAATTAGTCACTATCAATGGTACAGGGTCACAAACATTAGCTTACGCAAAAAGTGAGTGTATTACTATACAATTTACCTCGGATGGATCCCAAAATGGTGGAGGGTTTAGATTGAGTTGGCTAATGCCTTGCAGATGATTGTCCTGTATTTGAACCAACAACTTGCGATGCGCCAACAATAATTGACCAAATTCCTTTCCAAGCCAACGATTTAACGACCTGCTTCGCTGGCAACAATATTGAAATTGGACCATGTGGAACCGATGATTTTTTAGGAGGTCAAGAATATATATTTGCCTATGATTCGCCTGGTGGAGAATGCATAGCAGTAAATATTATAGGCCTTATTCCTTCATCTGGCATTTCTATTATTAAAGACTGCCCCGAAAGAGGAGAGGGGATGTGTATAACACAAAAAGAAGTGCCGGAGGGTGTAGATTTTATTCTTTTACCAAATGTCGCATTGAAAGAAAAAGGATTGTATTATTTTTTAATTGCCAATGAAGATAATTGTACTCCATTCAGTTTTGACATTACGCCTTCGGCTACTTGTCTAAATACTTTCCCATCTGCCGCAAAATGTTCGGATGCATTAATTTTAAACGGTTGTACCCCTACATTACCTGCGGCATTGACCGTAGATCAAGGAGCAGGGGATGAAGCCTTTTTTAAGTTTGGTGTTAATAATGGCTGTTGGGATGGCGTGTTTGCGACCAACTACACTTGGTTTACTTTTGAGGCACAAGGAGACGGAGATTTTGCTTTCCTATTGAGCAATAATGACCCAAATGGCACGGTAGATATCGACTTCAATATTTGGGGTCCCTTTGACAATCAAGCAGACGCTTGTTCTGGAGCAGAAAGTACTCAACCCATTAGAAGTTCTTGGGCAGATGATTTAACATCTAGTAGCACAGGTTTAGCTGATACCAATCCTGAACTTGGAACACCTGTTACGAATACCTGTGAGGGGGCATTTGGAGAGGGTTTTGTCAAACCAATACAAGTCAAAAAAGGAGAAGTTTATGTAGTACTGATTAATGACTTTGATGGTGCCATTTATAGTGGCGCTATTGAAATAGATTTTAGTGGGTCAGATGCTGGAGTATTATCTAGTATTGATGAAAATGTCAATACGGTCCAAGATACTTTTATTTGTAAGGGGGATAGTATTCAGTTAGCCACAAAAAATAATGCTTCTGTTTACGATTGGAGTCCAGCTGAAAGTTTAAGTTGTCGAACTTGTCCAAACCCAATTGCTACTCCGACAGAAACGACTACTTATACACTAAATACTCGCACCGTTTGTAGGACCAACACCGAAGAAATAACGATAGAAGTTCTTCCATTCATAGAAGTTGCTATATCGGTAGAAAATTCCATTATTTGTGAAGGGGACAATACTCAACTAGTCGCAGATTTGCCCGAAGCTGCGGAAAATATTAGTTGGAGTCCCGCAGAAAACATCACTTGTTCGGACTGCCCAAATCCGCAAGTTAGCCCAAATGAAACAACCCTTTATACCTTGTCTGCCAACTTGGACAATTGTCCGCTAATGGGTACTATTGAAGTCGCAACAATTAATTTTTCGAATACACAAATTATCAATTATAAATTGCCTTCTATTTTCATTGGGCAAAGAGTAGATTCTATCGTTCTTGAAAGTAATATAGCCGCTATAGAAAGTATCGAATGGTTTGAAAATGGGCAATTAATTGAGGGAGCAATGGAGACTGTTTTAAACTATATCCCATTAGCCAACGAACCTATATCCATGGACAATAGAACTGTCCTAATTGAAGCTAAAATAACTACATCAGAAGGCTGTACTTATACCGCAGCAACAAACATTACCGTAAAACCGCCACTTGTACCCAATGTGTTCACCCCAAATAATGACCAGCAAAATGATTTTTTCAACATTTCATTAGCCAATAAAAAGGAAAATATCACCGTCTTTAAAATCTATAATCGTTGGGGAAAATTAATCTTCGATAATGATGCTCCTGAAACAGGTTGGAACGGTGGTTTGAGAAATAAATTAGAAGATTTAATGCCCTCCGCAGTTTATGTCTATGTCATCCAATATCGGGTAGACCAACAAATAGCCTCTATAAAAGGTAATGTAACACTCATCCGATAAGGAGACAGTATTAAACAAAGTCTAAGGTTCTATATGAAATACCCTATTTTTGTGTTTATAAAAATATACAAAAAACCAGTTTATGCAACTTAGTGAAATTTACATCTACCCTATCAAATCCTTAGCAGGAATAAAATTAGACCGCGTTCAATTAGATATAAGAGGTCTAAAAAATGACCGCAGATTTATGCTTATTGATGGAGAAGGCATCTTTATGACCCAACGCACTATTCGGAAAATGGCATTACTACAAACAGCCGTAAAAGAAGATAAAATTCATGTTTGGCATAAAGACCAACCAGATAATGTTTTAATCATTCCAGCTCAACCAAAAGTATTTATCAAGGAACAGGAAGTAAGTGTTTGGGGTATCCCCAGCATCTGTCAAGTCCTGCCTAAGGAAGTAAATGAATGGTTTAAAGCTCAACTAAAAACAGAATGCCAATTGGTCTATATGCCTGACAATGCTGAACGCAGAATGAAAGAAAAATATAATCCCGCAAGAGACTTGGTAAGTTTTGCAGACGGCGCTCCCATTTTGTTGGCAAGTCAAGCTGGATTGGATGATTTAAATCAGCGACTGGAAAAACCCGTTTCTATGAATCGATTTCGCCCTAATTTAGTTTTTACAGGAGGTACTCCTTTTATGGAAGATGAATGGACTTCCATAAAAATTGGTGGGCATACTTTTAAAATCACTCATCGGTGTGTGAGGTGTAATGTGCCAAATATTAATCAAGAAACTGCTGAAATAGTCAAAGAACCTAATCGAACCTTGGCGACTTTTCGAAAGTTTGATAGAAAAATATATTTTGGCGTAAATGCTGTTTGGAATAAGGAATTATCAAAAGGAACAGATAGAATTTCTGTAGGAGATAATCTTTCTACTTTAGTAACGAGCAAATAATAAGTGGTGCATTTGGGCAAGGGAAATTTTGAATCAGACAAGGCAAAAAGCACAGACGATGCCCAGCATCGGTGAGCATTTTTAACGCAGTATGATTCAAAATTTGACAGCCATAAATGCACTAGTTGTTTTTTACTCGTTACTTAGTAGTTAAAAAATAATTTAAAGGATATTACTACACGATTATAAATCATTTTCTCTAGTTTTACTTTTTATCATTTTTTATATTAAAATAATTTTAATTTTAAAAGAAGGGAATGCTTTTCGCAATAGGGACAAAAGTCCGATTAAAACATACAGGAGATATAGGAGAAATCACAGAAATGCTAGGTGATGGCATGCTCAATGTTTGGGTAGCTGCACAAGATATGGAAATCCCTGTTTTTGAAGAAGATTTGGTCCGTGAACAAGACTATGTAAATACCAATCATAAAGCAAAAATAGTCAGTCCTCCTCCTCCTATTAAAAAAATAGTTCAATATGAAACAGCGGCTATAGAAACGCAACCTACTAACCTAAAAAGTCAGGGATTAATGTTAGCATTTGACCCAGTTAAAGATTGGGATGATATGGTTACAAAATATCAGGTATTTATAATTAATGATACCAGAGATGAATTTATATTTAGTATCAAGACGAATATTCCAAATCAATCAAATAAAACCATTCATGGCAAACTAATCAGTACCTCTACCTTCCAATTACCAGACCTTTTATTTGACCAACTCAATGACTCCCCTACTTATGATGTTGAAGCATGGAAAATAACGACAGAAGGTACTGGACAAAAACAACAAAAAAATCTAAAGGTCAAACCACAACAGTTTTTTAAAAAAGTTAAAACTGCCCCTTTACTAAATCGACCAGTGCATTTATATCAGCTATTTGATTCGATTCAACCAAAAAAGTCAAAAAAAGAAGAAGATTTAAAAACTTATACACAGCAGAAGGTACGCCCCGTTCGCTATCAAAAACCAGCTTCTACTAAATATAAAGTCCATGATGTTCAGGAATATGCCAATTTTTCGGGCGAGATAGATCTACACATCGAAAACCTTCCTAGCCGAAAAGGGAAAATGAATAGCTCAGAAAAGCTTCATTTACAATTAGAGCACTTTGACCGTTTTATAGAAAAAGCCATCCGACTAGGTGTTCCAAGAGTGTATGTAATTCATGGTATTGGAAAAGGGAAATTAAAAAATATAATAGCTAGTCGTCTAATTCAGATGCCAGAAGTAAATACCTTCAAAAATGAGTACCATCCTCGATATGGATGGGGCGCTACAGAGGTTATTTTTTAGATTTCGAAGAATTTTACCTACTCATATAACTCATCATTCGGCGTATTCGCCAAGTCTATTATCAATTGTCCAATATTCTTTGCGCAGTCTGCCAAATATACTTTGCCTTTTTCTGCGGTTGATGGATATGGATTTCCTACCCCAGTATCGGCAGTCACCTGCGTCCATTTACGTTGTGCTGTCACCCAACCTTCTTTAAACGCTTTGATTTTAAATCGTTTGGCGGCGCCATCTCCAGCTTCTGTTAGTGGTCGCACTAAATCTGGTGCAATATGCATAATCGCACTTGTTTCCATCTCCCCTGCATGGTCACCTGGGTCCTCAAAATATTTTTTCCAATCAACTGCTTGAAACCAATTTGCCCAACAAATAAACATATCTGGAAAATGAAAAGACATTTCCCGAATCATGTTCTTAAAATTATTTCCACCATGACCATTTAGCAATATTATTTTGTCTATCCCTGCTCGCTTTATCACATCCACCGTATCTTTTAAGATAGCCATTTGCGTACTTGGATTGATATTCATGCAAAGTTTCACGTCCAATTGTCCTGTATTGATACCAAAAGGGATACATGGTAATACAATGGACTTAGCCCCTCCCTCCCAAGCCAGTTTCGCCGCTGCCGCTGCTACATAATCCACCTGATAATTATCAGTCGCATAGGGCAAGTGGTAATTATGGGCTTCGGTAGCACCCCAAGGCATAATCGCTACTTTATACGGTGTTTCTTTTACGGTTTTCCAATTTGTTTCGGCAAGGATATAGGGTCTCATGATATTTATTTAGAATAAAAACGTAAAATAAATGGTTATTTCACAAATTTCTTGAATCTTGTAGTAAGAGAATCAAAAAATAATTAAAACATTGTCAAAATAAAAATCGAGTTAGCAACAATGCACTAACTCGATTTTCATTTAAATATAAGTACCAACTTATAATGTAAATACTTACAATTCATCAATTAAAACTTACCACCACTATGCACCTGCTTTCTTACTCAATCTAACTGTTTTAATCGTTCTATCATCTGCCCCAATTAATCTGACCAAATACATGCCTGTTGGCAAATCAACTATATCATATTGGTTGCTATAATTCGCATTGAATAGCTTCACTCTACGACCAACAATATTATAAATCGCTAAACTTTCTACATATTCTTCATTTGTTAATGAAATATAGTTGGCAGTTGGATTAGGATAGATTTTAATATCTGGCTTAGCTATTGAAAAAGTACTAGTTGAAGTTGTTTCTTGGTTAAAATTAAAAGTACCAGTTACGGTATTCTCAGCATTCGTAACATCGGTCGCCGACAGCTCTACGATAGCTGCACCCTCTAATCCATTTGGATAGACATGAATATCAAAATTAGATTCTTCTCCTGCTGCGAGCACTAAATTAGTACCGTCAGATTCGGAAGTCTCTCCGTAAGTGGGCGTGTAGCAAAGATTTTTATCACATACAGCTGTATCCCAACCATCTGTCAATTGAACGATATTTCTTTTCCACATAACGGTAACTGTTTGGTCAGATTCATTTTTAATAAATCCTTTCGCCACTACATCATCTTCTGACGACAAAGCAGTCTTGGAACCTTCTGGCTCTGTTAACTTTAGGGTAACCTGTGCTGACAGGTAGACGGAAAAGGTAAGAAAAAATAGGAGTAAAGTTTGCTTCATGAAAATGGGATATGAATGACTTAATAATCGGTTATAGTTATATAGTATCAAAGGTATTGCCAAAATAAATAAAATGCTAGATTTATACAATAAATTAACAATAGCCGACAATGATTTAACCTTTATTTAGGAATCGACTAATTCCTTGGTCTTTCAACATATCATCTTCAAATTGACTTACTACTGAGATACTACTTCTTCATTTGAATCATATTAATCCTCTTTGAAACAACTTTATCCTTATTTAGGACATTCTTAAAATGTTTGTTACCTTAAGGACAAAATATGTAACGCGATAAAAATAAACCTCAGCATATGCACATTGCCATCATTGGAAACGGAATAAGCGGCATTACCGCAGCTCGTTTTATTAGAAAATTGAGCGACCACAAAATTACTGTTATTTCTTCCGAAACAGATTATTTTTTCTCTCGCACGGCTATTATGTACGCCTATATGGGACATATGCGCAAAGAGGATTTAAAACCCTATGAAGATTGGTTTTGGAAAAAGAATCGAATTGACCTAAAGCGAGGTTTTGTATCTAAAATTGATAGCCAAAATAAGCAACTAATTTTTAAAGAAGGGGCAAATATGGATTACGATAAACTCATAATTGCCTGTGGGTCTACTCCCAATAAATTTGGTTGGCCCGGTCAAGATTTAAAGCGAGTGCAAGGAATGTATAGCATGCAAGACTTGGATGGTATGGAAGCAGCCAGTGATAAAAATCTAAAACGAGCAGTAATCGTAGGTGGTGGTCTAATTGGGATTGAAATGGCAGAAATGTTCCATTCTCGACACATACCCGTAACTTTTTTGGTGCGAGAAGACCTTTATTGGAATGCAGTTTTACCAACAGAGGAATCAAAAATGGTCAGTAGACATATTGTAGAAAATGGTATTGATTTACGGTTAAAAACAGAGTTAAAAGAAATCATTGATGATGGTACAGGAACCGCTTGTGCAGCGATTACGAATAAAGGGGAGCGCATAGATTGTCAATTTGTAGGACTCACAGCAGGGGTTCACCCCAATATAGGATTCATTAAAGAAAGTGCTCCTGAAATAGAAGTTGGAAGAGGCATTTTGGTAGATGAAAAATTAGAAACAAGTGTTAAAGATATTTATGCCATTGGAGATTGTGCGCAGATGCGGAATCCCAATGAAGGTAGGCGCCCAATCGAGGCTGTATGGTACACTGGCAAAATGATGGGAGAAACAGTTGCCTACACCGTTTGTGGCCAACCGCAAGCATATAATCCAAGTATCTGGTTCAACTCCGCCAAGTTTGTAGACATTGAATATCAAGTCTACGGTACGGTCTTAGCGAAAGCACCAGAAAATCACGCATCTATTTATTGGGAACATCCAGAAGGCAGAAAAAGTATTCGACTAGTATATGACAGCAACACCTCAGAAATTGTGGGTTTTAATTTAATGGGGGTTCGTTATCGTCATGAAGTTTGTGAAAAATGGTTAAAAGAAAAGACCTCTGTAGAAACAGTTTTACAAAATTTGGGCATTGCCAATTTTGACCCAGAGTTTTATAAAGAATATGAAGCGGAAGTGGTCAAAATCTACAATAAACAAACGGGAAAGAATTTACAACTAAAGCAAAAGCGAAGCTTAACCTCCGCTTTGAAATTCCTAAGAAATGCAGTTGGTGCATAGCCCAATCCTTAACCATTTACCATTAACAACTTACTATTTTAACAATGCATATTATACAAAAAATAGGATTAGGAATCTTCATCATCGCATTGGCTTTATTTACCCTTTCATTAGGAATGGGCAAATACCAATTATCAGCAGATGCCCTAGATATTTCTAAAGAGTATCATAAAAAAGAAATCTTAGAAAAGGCTAAAGCCAATGGCTTGATAGGAAAAAAATACGATTCGAATTTTGCTTTTATCAGTGATTTAAAAAAGACCTTAAAAGATGCGCAAGCTTCACTAGAAGAGCAAGCTAAAAACGGTATCCCTGAAGGCGTCTATGAATGGGACTTTAGGATGGGAAATACCAAAGATTATCTATTTGGGGTGGTCAAATCAGCAAGTGTTGGTCCTATTGCAAAAAATCCAATTCAATGGTTTATGCTCACTTTTGGTTTAGGGATTTTAGGGGGGCTTTTATATATTCTTCCAAAATTTATTCCTTTACCTGGTATTAAAAACAACCATATTTATCATAATTCCTTGACTAGAGGTTTACAGTTCAATATTAGAAGTATTTTCTTAGGCTTGACCATTGTTGGAACGATTGTCTATGGTATCTTTTATATGAATCACAATCTACTTTGGCCAGCCATTACTACCGCTATGGTTGGTCTAATCAGTTGGTTGGTATTTTTCCGACAAGGGTCAAAAGAAAATAATCCGCAGCGCTCTGCCTCTCCGGATATTACAGGTTGGTTAGGCGTGATGACAGGTATTTATCTAATTGGGTTCTATATTTTGTTGTATTGGATGCCTGAGTATATCACCAGTTGGGTGGTGATGGTCAATCCTTTGAGTTTATCTTTGAGTGGAAATGGAGCGAGTCAATGGTTTTTATATGGCACCCTTTACACGATTATTGTGTTGGTCATGGGGATTCGGATGATGAGTAAGTATCGACATAATATGTATCAAGTGGTTCGGACTTGTTCTGTCATGTTTTTTCAGACAGCCATTGCCTTTTTATTACCAGAAATTTTAGTTCGATTGAATCAACCGTATTATGACTTCAAAAATATTTGGCCCTTAAATTATTCCTTCTTTTTTGATTATAATTTAAACACCTTAACTAATAGTGGAGGTTTGGGGCTTTTTATGCTTGTTTGGGGCTTGGCACTAATGATTATTGGTGTCCCACTTTTTACTTATTTCTTTGGTAAAAGGTGGTATTGTTCTTGGGTTTGTGGCTGTGGTGGCTTGGCGGAAACAATGGGCGACCCTTTCCGCCAATTATCTGATAAAAGTTTGAGAGCTTGGAAATATGAAAGATATATTATTCATGGAGTCTTGCTATTTGCTGTAGTGATGACTTTGATGGTACTTTACACTTATTTCACAGGCAATTATCAAGTTTTAATATTCAATAGTGATTCCGTTAGAACTTGGTATGGATTTCTGATTGGTTCTGCTTTTGCAGGTGTAGTTGGAACAGGTTTTTATCCATTAATGGGTAATAGAACTTGGTGTCGATTTGGTTGTCCATTAGCAGGCTATATCGGTTTGGTACAACGTTTCAAATCTCGTTTTAGAATCACCACCAATGGGAATCAATGTATCTCTTGTGGGAACTGCTCTACCTATTGTGAAATGGGAATTGATGTTCGAGCCTATGCGCAGAAAGGGCAGGACATTGTACGGTCTTCTTGTGTTGGTTGCGGGGTTTGTGCTGCCGTTTGTCCAAGAGGAGTTTTACGATTAGAGAATAGTTCAATAGATGTGGATACTCGGACAGATACACTGCGTGCTTTGCATATTAAAGATGGGGAGGTGACTTTGATGCAGTAGAATACTAGTATTGATAAAATCTTAAAAAATCAACCTAAAGAAGTAGTAATAAACTTTTTTAGAGTGTTTTTCGTTTGAAAATTATAAAGCATTTTTTCGCAATAGTGGTTTGTTTTAGGTATATTTGATAACTATTACACTATAATTTTTGGTTCTTTGTCAAATCCCGTGAAACAAGTCAACGGATTAGTTTAAACAAAATCTTCCTATCGTCGATTTATTTAAACTAATCCATTGACCACGAAATTTGTCAAAAAACGTTATTTTTTAATAAAATCAATATAGAAACTGTATTTCTGATATAAAATGTCAACACTAAAAGCAAATAATTACGTATTACCTAATGATATTTCTCAAATTGTTGTTGGAATATCTTTATTAGCACAAGGGTTAAAAAATTCAATTGGCTCTACACTAAATACTATTGCATTTAATGTTTTATCTCTACTATTATTTCCTTTTATTATAATTTTTTGGTGTTTTGCCTTTTATATTAAAAAAAAGCTTTCTCCAATTTATAGTTTAAATTATAATCAAGTAAATTTAAAAGATTATCAAATAATCGTAAAGACGATACAAGAGATTGGTC
>CANNZV010005079.1:0-31499 GCA_947561585.1 Caprella mutica | reverse complement strand
AGCTTCACGTTACGTTTTTCATTAAAGCATTCTCCAAACAGAGATGGGCGAAAAGTACATCGAAAGTACTTAAGTACTAAGTACAAGTACTCGTAAATCAATGTACTTGAAGTAGTTGCCCAAGTACTCAAACAAAAAAGTACTTTCAAAGTACAAGTACCAAGTACTTTTTAAAGTACTTAGAAGTACCAAGTACATTTACTATACAATTAAAAAACTAATAATTTATACTGTTAACTCTGATAGTACATCTTTTCAGAGACTTTTTTTCTGATAGTACATCTTCTCAGTGACTTTTTTCTCTGATAGTACATCATCATAATGACTCTTTTCTCTGATAGTGCATCATCGCAGTGACTCTTTTCTCTGATAGTACATCATCATAGCGACTCTTTTCTCTAATAGAACATCATCACAGTGACTCTTTCCTCTGATAGTACATCATCATAGTGACTCTTTTCTCTGATAGTACATCATCACAGTGACTCTTTCCTCTGATAGTTCATCATCACAGTGACTCTTTCCTATGATAGTACATCATCACAGTGACTCTTTTCTCTGATAGTACATCATCACAGTGACTCTTTTCTCTGATAGTACATCATCACAGTGACTCTTTCCTCTGATAGTTCATCATCACAGTGACTCTTTTCTCTGATAGTACATCATCACAGTGACTTTTCTCTGATAGTACATCATCACAGTGACTCTTTTCTCTGATAGTACATCATCACAGTGACTTTTCTCTGATAGTACATCATCACAGTGACCTTTTCTCTAATAGTACATCATCACAGTGACTCTTTCCTCTGATAGTTCATCATCACAGTGACTCTTTTCTCTGATAGTACATCATCACAGTGACTTTTCTCTGATAGTACATCATCACAGTGACTCTTTTCTCTGATAGTACATCACCACAGTGACTCTTTTCTCTGATAGTATACCATCAAAGTGACTCTTTTCTCTGATAGTATATCATCACAGTGATTCTTTTCTCTGATAGTACATCATCACAGTGACTCTTTTCTCTGATAGTATATCATCACAATGACTCTTTTCTCTGATAGTATGTATATCATCACAATGACTCTTTACTCTGATAGTAAGTACATCATCACAGTGACTCACTGTACACGTCCACACGCTTATAATTCGTCAATGTGTTTGGTAAATATTGGTTGTGATATCTAGGTATCAAAAATGATTAAATTCAATGTACTTCAATTGGTCAATATAACTCAGTCTCTATACATGATTGTATGTCAGAATATATAAATATTCACCATCACATAAAAGTATACAATGTCTTACAGTCTTAGTTTTCGATTTTACTGCTTGACAAACAATTTTCCAACATGTTGGATCTCTTCAAACTCTAGTTTTTATCCAGTTGCTGTAAATGCAGTTTTGATGAGAAAAAGAATTAATTTTGTAGACATTTTAGAACTAATCTTTTAAAATCTCTTGACTGAAAGGAAAAATGTACTTTGCAAAGTACTTTTTACTTGGAAAGTAACAAGTACTTGTAAAAAGTACTTCTAAGTAATTATTCAAAGTACTTTTTAGAAAGTACTTCAAGTACTACTTGAAGTACTTACTTGTTACTTAGTACTTTTACTTGGTTCTTGGGAAGTACTTTCCCGCTCATCTCTGTCTCCAAATAGCAGCCACAAGATTTTTCATGGACATTTCGCTGAACAGAAAGCAGAAACTGCAGTGAAATCTAGAAAGGGAAGTCAATATCCGTTGGAGGTTTATCCACAGGAACTACCAGTCAGCACAAAAAATAAATTGGAGCTTCATGTTAGTAAAACAGCGAATATATTTACCACCTAAGAAGTAAGTAAAATCTGACATCAGTAACTATTATATTAAAACTCTATGTAAAGTTTTTGGTATGTTTTATTAAACAATTAGAATTTATTTGGAGTTTACTGTAGAGGTTACTTGTTAGAAAAAATAGCATATATACTGTATACTCTTCCGATTCTTTCTTTCTTTCTTCTTAAATAATTTATGGTTTATTTATCAATATTTTTCAAAGTAACAATACGTACAACGTCAAATATTCATAAAATAAATAAACGAACGGTATTTTAGAAAAAAGTTTAGTTTAGTAAGATTTGGTTCTTCAATCTTTTTTCTTTTAGTGCTAAGAAACAAAGATTTCTCGTGTGCATCAGAGCGAAAAACAACAAATTATGCCGGGAGTAACTTTTCTGTCCTTATTATTCGCATCACGGAGGGAATTTTTGCTCCGTGAAATAGTTCTAAAATTTAGTGTAGCAATTTTTCAGTCGCCTCGACACTAATTTTATTGAATAAGTCTATTGGATGTGTACATTTCAGTCGCTATTACACAATTAATAACTTACAAAGTGAAAAGAGAAATTGGTGCTGAAGTTAATACAATTCAATTGACTCTATTCAAGTATTTCAATGCAATTCAAGCGTTTCAATACCTAGGTAGAAATCGAATGGAAAGATTAATGAAAATGTTAACCTGCCTACCTTCACGATCATTTCCATCAAGATAAATCGAATCTCATTTTAAATAATGAAAATACTAATCAATACATGTGAAAATATATGTGAAAATGGAAAAAGGATATAGATTGATAAAATCAAAGCTAATGATTGAAATTACATACAGGTAAAACTCGTACAACGGACAGTATACTATGCACCCGAAAAAGGAGGTCGCTATACGTGTCTAGTGGTTGCTGTACTAGCAGAAAAATAGTTCAATTGATGATATAAAGTTTTCTTTGACAGCATTTCAAAGAATGCTTGTGAAGGTAAACAATCTCAGATTATTTATAAGTGAAAATCTTTTAATTATATAACTCCACTCCATCCCCCCATACCACCCTACTATTGTTGAACGTTTTGATCACTACATTTTGTAGTCTTTCTTCGATTCAAATCTTTGTATCTTAGTTCTTGGATGGTTTTGATAACTGACAAATCAGTCTATCGCTCAATTGTCAATTACGCAGCAGAAACTTCAGTAACTAATTTAATCTGCCCTCTACCGTAGTTACTGGCAGATCGAAAATTCAGGGCGGGCAGATCGAAAATTCAGGGCTGGCAGATCGAAACTTTGACCTCCTTCATTCTGTGTTGGGTTTTTGATCTATCAGCCCAGAATTGTTGATCTGTCAGCTACTACGAAATAACCAACTGACATAAGGTCAACCTTACTGAAATATCTGTCACGAAAATATATCTGACGTAAGGTTGACACAATTAATTTGAAGTTAAGATAAACCTGGCTCTACCTCAAGAGGTAGATCGATTGGTCAAATTAGTTACTGAAGCTTCAGCAGCGTGATTGGGAATTGCGAGAGAGACTGATTTATCCGTTCTGCAATCCATTTAAGAACTAAGATACAAAGATTTGAATCAAAGGGACACTATACAATGCAGTGATCAAATCGTTCAACCATGATATGGAGGTCCAGGGGCTTGATAGAGTCAGCCACCTCTCGTGTTTAGTTCTGAGTTGCCAGTATTACTAAGAGCTGTACCTTTAATATTTGAACATCATAATGCAGTCTTTACATTGCTATATAATACTCTCTTGGATTAAAATGTCTCAAAAATAATGAAAACGTGTAAAAATATTAATTTTACCGGCAACTGACAGTGGGCTGAGGATGGAAAGTTTTACTATATGATTAAATATATTAAATTCAAACAGAATAGACCTCATTAAACTAATCAGATCATATTATGATTGATCGTAACATTAATAATCACAATTTTAACTAAAATGGTACATTTTCCCCCGCCCCTATGGGGGCAGGAGATACGTACGTATAACTTTTTCTTTATATACGGATGCAGCAGCATGACTTCCTTTTTTAAAAAGGCAATAAAACAAGATTTGCAAATTATACAAGTTTTATATTTGTTTCATAATGATTGTACATATGTAAATTTTTGTTTTACACATTTTTGAAAAACATATCAGGTAGGTGACGTCCCTCATTGTCCATACACTGTATAAACTGATTTCTGGCGTTTGTCATGATCCGCACCAGCGTATCAGCGGATATATTGGCAATTTCTTCTCGGATGTTGGCCTTCAAGTTTTGTAGGCTCCTCGAACGGTTGACATAAACAAGGTATTTCAGATATCCCCACAAATAAAAATCGAAAGGGTTCAGATCGGGGGAACGGGGCGGGGGGGGGGCACTCCAAATCGCCCCTTATTGAAATGAGGCGTTCTGGAAAGTGTTCCCTCAAAACAGCCATCAATGCCCTTGAAGTGTGAGCAGTTGCTCCGTCCTGTTGAACCAAATATCCCAGAAGTCCAATTCATCAATTCGTGGAAGAAAAACTCCTCCAACATGTTAACATACCGATCTGAATTCACTGTCACTGTGACCTCATTTTCAAAAAACCAAGGTCCAACAATTCCAGTGGAGGAAATTGCACATCTCACTGTTACTTTAGGAGAATGCAAAGGCCTTTGATGCAATTCTCGGGGATTGGTGTCAGCCCAGAAATGCATGTTCTGTTTGTTGACGCATCCAATCAAAAGAAAATGTGCTTCGTCACAGAAATAAATGATCACGTCTTCAGGAACGTTTTCGAGAAGTGCCTCACATGCGTTCCTTCTTGAAGTGAAATCACAGAGAGAGAAAAAAGTACAACCCATGTGGTCATATCACATGGGTCACCAATTTATGTTTTGAATCAATTTATTATGTGAGTTGGTTGGACTATATTCATGTTTTCATGTGTGTTAAAACAACTATGACATGGTGTGTCATCAAACATTAGTCAATTCATTTCATTTTATAGATTGAATCAACTTACTATGAGAATTATAAGTTACTTTTTGAGAATTTTAAAGTATGTTGAAACAACTATGACAGAGTGTATTGTAGGAACTCACAACGACTGTTAATCCAATGTATCTGGTGTATAAATTAACTTACTATGTGAGTTGGGGCAACTTTTTTTAAGTTTAGGAGTGAGTCAAAACGACAGTTTTGTTTCAACCAACATCAGTTTTATTTTTAAGTAGTACCTGCAACTCACCACGTAGGTAGGCGCAAAAATAGCCCATTCATATGAGTCAAAACAAATCAGATTTGATTTGATTCAACAAATCCTTTCTCTGTGTGCACGTTCGTAGAGTTCCTGCACAATTGCTATCTTGTTAGGATGGAAATTTAAGTCATAGTGAATTATTCGTCTCACTGAGCGATCGGAAAGTCCAAGGGCAGAAGCATGTCTGCGCGCAGAACGTCGTGGGGATTGCAAGATTGAAGCTCTTACTGCCTTAATGTTCTCAGGTGATCTGAAGGGCTGAAGTACTCCAGTTCTTCGTCGTGCCAAACTCCCGGTTTGCCTGAACGTATTGACCCAAGTAACAATTGATTTCCGTTCTGGAACAGGGCCTCTCAGGGCTATATTGAAACGATTTCGAAAGGTGCGATAGGTTGCAATCACAGACCGTCGATTCGAAAAGTAGGCTTCGATGGCAAACGCATATACCTCACTACTTCAACGCATAATTGCGACTGAAAAGAAAGAAAAGAAAATTTTAGAACCTCGTCTCTAGAATGAAACCACACCCACACCGCTACTACTCCAATAGCTTGATTGCCATGCAAAATATAAACAAGGAAGTTATGCTGCCGCTTCCTGTATATAAAATGTATAGATCTTTAACCTCATGTTTACAGCTGTAGCAGTTCAATGTGAAATCAAGATCCTAGTACATATAATGTCGTGAAAGATTTCAAATATTAAAGGTCCTCTCCAGGCTCCGGGAAAAAAATGAGTTTATAATATAATATTATAGAACTAAGGTCTACGATCATTTTTCTGCAAACCGCATACAATTCTGTTCAATATTTATTTTACAATTTGTTTTTAAAGTTTTTTAATACTCTGTGAGCAACAATTGAGCGAATCACTAATCTGATGCTCAAGAAGAAGATTGTACACTCTTTGTTTTGATTACAAATTTGAATATTATAAACAAACCATGCGTTTTCGGTCTTCATTTAAATTATTTTAGATATTAATTATTATCTAAAGTATATAAACGTTTCTTTTATAAGTTCATTTAATTTTATACCTATACACGAATATTAAATGGATTTATTAAACCTAATACCTAGTTGACAATCAAAACAAATGGTGTACATTCTTTTTCTTCAGGCTGAAAATTTCTTAAATTAGTAAGTCGGAAGTAAAATAGGTTTTGTAGAGTTTTGATTATAAATATCTTTAAAAGCATATACAATTATAAATATGCTACCAAATTCGATGCGGTTTGCAGCAAAATGATAAGAAACATTAGCCTCATTAAATAAAGCAATAAAAATATTTGCTTGGAGGGGACCTTTAAGAATTTTCTTCAAAATATGACATCTTCCCCCAACCCCCCTGGGGCAGAAAATTTTTACGTAGAACTTTGTTATTGCTAAAAATGAACTTATCAGACCTTTATCATCCTGTATGCGTTGAGAACCCAGTTTAATGTCACATTAGATAATGGGGGGTTTTCAGTTCATTTTTTATAATTCCCCTTCCGCCAGGGGCAGAAGATGTTAACCGATTGAGCTGATAGTTTTCATATCGTGTTTTTCCACCCATGTACCAATTTATATCATTGTAGCTAAGGCAAAATCGATTTTTTTAAAAGATCCATCCTACTGTACAATCTCAAAATGGAGACAAAAAAAGATTTTTAAAAAGTTACACCAGTGGTCGTTTGAAAGATTTACTATCTTAGAGAATATTAGGATTTTCAAGAAGTTTAATTAATAATGACAGTAATAGAGCTTCTATAAAAAATATTTGACCGGTCACGAGCCTCCCCGTCCCTGTTTTTTTAATCCTTATTTACATAGTTAAACAAATGAAGAACTACTTAGATAGAAATAACTGAGAGTTGCTAATGTAATTTGTTGTATCCGCTAGTTTGTTGTACTGCACACTTCATGATTGTTTAATGACCTGGCAAGGGGGTTCGGGGAGCGGCACGCCTCCCGATATACATATATCTTATGTCTAATCAGTAATGAACTACAAAAGTGTCAATAAGGATTAAATAATATAGGTAAATAATGATTTAAAAACAGGGGGGCTGGTGACCGGGGGGGCTTATGCCTTAGAGCGGCTCATGACCGGAGGGACTCATGAACCGGGGGGACTCTTGACCTGGGGGACTCTTGACCTGGGGGACTCTTGGCTTATGACCTACACCCGCCTCTCCTACTTCTCCTCCTATAGTACAGAGTTAAATAGGAATAATATTACCTCTTACATTACATGTAAACTTGTAAAGTTATACATTTTAAAATTGTAAATAAGTAAAATAACATAGTGGATAAATTCTTGACTTAAGCATATTATTAATTCTCGCATTTTTACCTTTTTGCACAATTAGTTTTCAAACAAAAGATTTTATTCCGTACAACCAAAGATTTCGTGAAGAAATTTCTGTTCTATCTTATTGCACAGTTAATTCCATTACATTTAATCATTAAGAACATTCATTCCACAATTTCCTCACTAATATTCAACCCACCATTCGCGTTACGCATCTATAAATCCATCGTTACCGCAACCATTGATCTATCACTGAACGTTCAATGAACATTGAAGGCAGCATTAAAAATTATAACATAAGGTTAGGTTACCGGTCCGGTTGGAGGCTCATGAAGGCTTATCACCCTTAGTGGTTTCGGTAAGTGTAAAATAAATACTGTATCTTTTACTTAGGTTTCTTTATTGAACAGTAATATTATATTTTGTCATTGTCGAACTCAGCATGGGAAGGATGGAATTGTCCCCAGACCACTAACCTAACTATAAATAATTATTGTCAAGGCTCTCTTCAATATCCCTCGAACGCCCAACGATCGATCGCTGGTTGCACTAATTAAGAATCCACAGATTGCACAGAACGATCGACGATAGAGGAGAACGGTCGGTGGCAAATACATACACTAGGGTGGACCAAAAAATAATAGTTTAGGAAAACTTCACAATCTTCATATGGAAGAGCTATAAAAAATAGGATACGTTATGAAAGAACGGTGCATTGACAATCGGGCCCGCAAATAATTGGGTCCAGGACAATAGTTGAGCACAGGGCAATTATTAAGCCAAGGTAAAGAAAACACCGTATGTAGTAGATGATAATTTATTTAGTATGAGTCTTAACGTCTGTTTTCTGAACCAAAGGCTAAACGAATAAAGTCAAAAGAAAGCCCAATTCAAGGGACTTGAAGAAGCTGTGAGAAAGAAAGCTGGCTTCACGATCAAAAATAACCTACAAACAGTCGGTGACAATCTCTCATAGATGCAGAAAAGCTACTCCGTGAATTCAGTCGCTTACCAATGAAATGAGACGATAAAGGGGAAAACCACCTATGTGTGAACTTACGGATAGAAGAGGAGAATGAAGAGGTGAATTTGAATGAAAACTGCGATGAAGGCTACTGAACTTCATAGTTTAAGGTTAAAACCCTAGTTTTATCCTCTAGAACCACAAGGAGCCTTGAAAAAATGATGGACATAGTGAAAATGGCAATAGACAAAACATAATCCAAATTACAACAGTTCGGGGCCCAAACAAAATATAAAACACAAATTTTTTAGAATGTTTATACTGAATATTCAAATTAAATTTTGAAACAAATACATCATGACCAAATAAACGTTAACAATATACATTATCATCCAATATTTTGCATCTAAAATTAAAATACTGCTTTCATTTTTGCTGAGTTGAATAGAAAGAAATCGAGGTATGGTAAATGGGAATTTTATCGTAGGGAGCAATTTGATTGCTGAAATAGCCAGATTTGCTTGCAAAAACACTATTTTTTTGTTAAAAAAAAAACAATATTTGTCCATTAAAAACAAGAAGGAGAAAATCTGTACAATAGAGGAAATTCCTCCAGAACTATAAGTGAGGGGTTGAGTTCCTTGAAGGTGTGGATCCGACCCTCTAAAACTTCTCTTTCGCGGTTGAGAGGATGCTGAAGGCATTCCCTCTCTGAATAGCGAGAGCCATTTGCTGTTGGAAAAATGCAGGCTCCCTTGGATCGTTCGTTGTCTCAACAAGGCGTCTAGTTGTCTACCTATGGACTTCATGATTGAGGAGGTGGTACTGACGTTCACTCCTTTGGTCTCAATAGCAATTGGCTAAAATATTTAAGCATCACCAAGGGCGGAGTATTTCTGGCGATTACAGTTCTCCGCAGCCCCGGAAGCTGATCCGGCCTCAACCTTGGAATCATCGAAGTGTGTCTCGACAAATGTGTCAACAGACGTGCAATCCCAAATCAGACTCTTTCCATTCATGTAAGGAAAGCCAGTAATACCATTGGCCAGAAGGCTCCATTTTTTAGTACTGGTGGGAGTCCTGCTCTCTGCAAAGCCCGCTTTACAACATCATTCATTGCCGCATGTCTCGGGTTACACCCAGAACTGTACCTACAAGATACTGAAGACAGGCTATGCAGTCCTCTAACATGCATCCCATTATCACAGTATCGAATGAGTCACACAAATTCTGGCACCCACTCTGAGAGCAATGGCTACTCTCAGGATATCTAAATAAAGTATACTCCCAAATATTGAAATGTTGGTTTCGAACTCAGCTATTATTTTTCCTCTTCAATTTCTTGCATGTAACGCTCCTTCCTCATCAGTTTCCCCACGGAGCACCACACCTTCCTAAGTGTGGAGCACTACACTGGCTAGTTTGGAGGGGTTGGGGCAGCAGCAAAATTGTTCATACCAGTCTAATTTTTCGACACAGTCATCAAAATAGATTTTACTCACTATTCTTCTCTATTTTAAAAGTTAGTAAATCACAAATTATTATTTATTTGACCAAATATAGGAAAAATATGTAACACGTACCGCTGGTGACTGGAAATCAGATCTATATTGAAAATTGACATGGTCATTTTATTGATGAGGAGAGGCTGATTTAGTCGTTTCTTTGTCTGAGTCTGATTTGTTTCTTATTATTATTTTCGTTTCATATCATACATGAAAAATAAGTAGAGGATCACACAGATTTTTTTTCAACTTCCAACTCCCTACTTCTATGGGAATTGAGGCGTGGGTTTTGCTCAAATCAGCCACAAATTATATGGAACATACACCGCACAACATTAAATATTGAAACTTGCAAATTTCATCCTATATTCTCTATCATGCACAAATACATATGGAACGCATAATCTATTAAGTAGTAAATAATGTTTTCAGGCACATCAAACGAAGGAACAAATATGAAATATTCCTTTAATTATGAGAAGATTAACGATTGGTTTGAGATAAAAGTTAGAAAATGCAAGTAGAGATGTCTTATTCGAGTGAAGGACGTGAGATCGAGTCTACTTATAGGATTGTGCTATACAAGTCAGAGACTATACTATATTGACTTACTATAAGTCAGAGACAATGGCGACTTCCAACCCCTACGCTGGCCAGCAAGAAATCCGGATCTTAATCCGATTGAAAATGTGTGGGGCTGGATAGTCAACGAGTGGGACCATGCCAATGAAAGATCGTATGAAGCTCTTGAACAGCACGTAGCCAGCATGTGGAATAAAATTAGAAATTTTCCTAATTTCTTTGAAAATCTAACTAGAAGTATGCCTCGTCGCATAGAAGAGTATCTGGAAGTCGAAGGAGGCTACACTAAATATTAGGAAATCAATATTGGATTATTTTATATTTTTATTTTATGCGATGGTATTAGTTTAGATATATACAACTTTATTTTCATTTTGAATCCGTTCATTAATTCATTGTTATAATTGAATTTATATTTAGTTTGATTTAAATGTTTGTTCCATATTTACGTATTCCCGTACACCAACATTCATAGATTCATTGATCTATAAAACTGTCTATATATACTTATTAAGTTATTATGAATAGAAAATTTATATAGGAACTTTTGTATATAACTTGATTTTTTATAACTGTTACTAGAGTTATATTTACCTGTAAAAATCTTTATTACATCATTTTAACGCTTTTTAATTTAATTTGATTTGTAAAGCGTTTGTTAAATAAATTGATTCTTTATCCTATTTGTTGCAAATGCTTATGCCTTTCAGATTTGAGTCTTTGATTTCGATTCACCATAAATTGCCTTTTGGAGATTTCCAAAAAAAATTGCTAAATTAAACCTCAAGTTACTCCAGTAAATAGTTAATCATTCAGGGAACAATTTGATTTGGATATTAAATTTGAATTAAATTCAAAATAAAACTAATATCCTAACGAGGGTAGCTTTTATTTGCTCTCAAGATAATTGGACAGCTAGTGAAAGATAGAACTGTAAATAATTATGAATTTATGATAAATGCCGTGTTTTTGCAAGTCATAAAAAAACTCAAATTAGTTTTAAACCAACAAAGAAACGTTAAACTAACAAATGAACACTAAAAGTTTTAGCTTTCCTATAATATTTACATGAATCTTAAGTTGTTAAAATTAGAACTCCTCTAATTGTCTGCAAAAAGAATATTATATAAAAAAAATCTATAGCGAATATACAAATGGAGCAAACTCGTCTAGCCAGGTCAGAGGATAGAAGTTTACATCCGAATTCCCATTCTCGAGAGTCCTTTCCTCTTTTTACAAAATTGCAGAATAAAGGGTATAAATAAATAATAAATCTTTAAAGGTAATTCATGAATCGAAGGATCTTGCGATTTAATTTAATAAATTTAGTCAAGGGTTTAACGTCTGTTTCGGAATCCAAGGTTATTATTACCACGTTAAAGGATAATAAATTACAATGGACTCTAAGAAGCAGTCAGAGAAAAAAGTAACTCCATATACAGTTACCAACCACCAGTCAATGACTATGCTCATGGATGCAGATAGGCTACCCGGTGAACTATGTCACTTACCAAGTAATGTGACATAAAAGTGAGACAAGCACCGATAAATGCCCTCAAGGATGGAAGAGGAACTAAAAAATCTGATCTCCTAGTTGAAGAGCGTAAATGTCCTCTAAAACTGCAAGTAGCGTTAAAAACTGTCAAGGTAGAAATTAAAAACAATTTTGTGAAAACCAGTATCTTTCGGCATGTTTCTTTTCTCTACTAGAATTGTTGTTAAATATCTTCCTGACCTTGATCTTCAATGGCTTTTGAGCTTTGATAGTAAAGTTTTGAATGAATAAATAGTTCAAAAGAACTGGGAAGTTCCTGCTTCACTTTTTGCCTACAAACCATTGCCCATTGCAAAGAAATACTAAATAGGTCAAGTAATTAGCAACAAAGCAATGAATAATGTCGTCTTACCTTGATAGTGGAGAAGGGTCAGCTACCTCTGTTGTTGTAGAAAATGTGTCCTTCTACAGGGCTAACTTGAGAGTTGGTCTATTCAAGATGCCATTAGTAGTAGTATAGCATTAAAGTGTTCAATGTTGTGTTATTGAGCTCAATAGTGTTTGTAGAGTAGAGGGTTGGTGCATATTAGGGTTATGTTATTATTTTACTAACATTGATTTTATTCAGGTAGTTCTATTTAATGAAAGTATTAATATTAAGTAGTAATCTAAAAAACATTTTTAACAGTTTTATCTTTCTTTAGAGAATTTATGAAGAGTTTATAAATCCTGCTGAACCGAATTTATATTAAAATGATTCAATACAATCAACACAATCTAATCTAATTTAAATATATTCCAATTTAAACTTATTTAAAAGATACACTTGTATCTTTTACTCCGAGAAAACTTTTTATGTTTTACTCCGTTAAAATCAATGTTAGTAAATTAGAATCTATATAATCTATCACCATCGCTTGATGAACGAGCAATTTCTTTGTTTTTGCTTCTAATAAATCTAATTGATGCTTATGACCTATAAATAAACCGTTTGGGAGCTATAAAAGTAAGCTATTGCTATTATTATTTTATTATCAATAAAAACATATCTATTTATATATTAATTTTCCATTACTAAAGAATTATCATAAAATTATTCGGAGGGAGACCTCTCTTTAATTATTTGACACGTCAGACGTTTTTAAATTTGAGGTCGCTGTTTTTGTAACTTTTTTAACTATTTATTTCATTTTGGGCAATTGCCCATTTATAAAATATTGTTTTCTATGTCCCATGATTAAATTCTTGCATACAATATACACTTGAAATGTTTGGTCCGCATGGGCCAATCTGTTGCATCTGTTCTGTGCGGATGTAGTCCCAAGCCCAATCGTGTATAAAGTAAAGTCATAACAAAAGCAAGATTGAAAATTAAATGCGATGAAATATCGTGGTTTATATCTTAGCACTCATTAATGAATATTTAAGTATAACAAACCAAACTAATTCAAACTCTCAAAACTGTGGAAAATTTGACAATACAATTGCCGCTTAAAATCATGAAACCTGCTATGATACAGTTAAAACTTTTCCATCTTTTTCCCCATATTTCGTTATGTTTGCGGTGCAAAATAGTTTGATCGAAGGAATTATTCCTAATTACTGTTTAAAGTATAATACCTTAGATATTCTCGAAGTTATGTTAGGCAAATACGCTAAGCGCTATTTAGCTTAAGTTAAATGTTGTAAAACATATGATATAATGAATGATACGAATTTTTTCTTAGATTTTGAAAGAATTGTTGAAGAAATTAAAATACATGTCATATTGTTATTACTGGCTTAATAGTAATGTTAACTTTAATCGAAAGGAAAATTTCGTATTTGACATTATTTAACTGGAACTGTTTTTGAATATTCAAAAAAATCACTAATTGGTATCTATATAGTAATTTACTATTCACTAAATGGCATCTTTTTTCTTACTACGTGTGGGAGGTGCTTATGTTATGCAACGTTGTCAAATCTCAAAATATTTACTGAAAACTTCACGGTTTTTGCTAATAAAATTCAAAGTGACCTCGTTTATTTTTTCCCCCATAATACATCAAAAAAAAAGTATATTACCAATATCAAAGTAACTGCATGCTGCAGTGGCACGCACCTACTCATTGAAATGAACAACTGACACTAACAGTTGACAACATGCAGTGAGTTGCAAGTCAGTTTCACTATTATGTAAATGTTGTCAGGGTAGGATTTTGCTTGCCCTGTCGTACAATCCTAATGTGGTGTGAGTAATATAATATCGGACAGTTTTACATCTTAGATCGAATATGGAATATATTCTTCGATCGAATATGGAATATATATTGTTTAACTTATACAGGGTGGCGCAAAAAAAGGAAACATATTTTCAAAATAGTTTATCGTACTAACTATTAAACCAAGAAAAATTCTAAATACATCATTTTATTCCTTTACTTTTTCTGCAGAAATCTTGAAAAAATTAAATATCCTGCAGCGAATTATTAAAAAAAGGTAAATAAAAGGGGCTTGCGCGAGGATGGAATATACGAAAAAAATCACAATAGGTATAATTTATATCATATTGATGTAAAAACGTTAAATTGTATTATTTTCTGTATAAAATAAAAGACAATTAAAACCCTAATTATCATTTCAAAATTGATGTTGGTATAAAATTGATATCTTTAATAAAATCAGTTCGCCGTTAATTTGTGGCTATCTCCTATTCGAAACCCTCAAAAGGCAGCTTTCTAATGAAAAAAGTTTTTGTGGTGACAAGTTATCAAAACACTGAAAGCTTTAAGCTGGTTCAACCTCATTTTAAACATAGATTCCAGGAAAGATTTTCACCAACTATAAAACCATATTGACTTATAATAATAAGTTCAAAACTGAAGAAACCACTTCATTTTGAACAAAAATCGATTAGGTCGCAGAAGAACAGAACGAACACATGAAAACATTAATTTCATGAACAGATTATAGAGAATCCAAACATATCTATCAGAAGGAATGAATTAGACATCACTAAAGACACGCTTGACCTAATTGATAAACACGATGTGAAGTATCATCCTTTCAAGAAGCATGTAAGGCTCGAACTCTTAGAACTGATTTACCGCAGTCTTAATTTTCTAAGATGGTTTCTGCAAAGAAAAGCTCGTTTTGGAGAAGACATCGTGGTGATGATGAAATATTTCCATTAATGAATATGTCAATAAACAAAATGTTAATTGAATCAAAAATATCATTTTTTAATTTTATTACTACCATATGGAAATAAATTATACCTATTCTGAAGTCTTTTTGTGTTTTTCGTTCTCGCGCAAGCCCTTTTTATTCATATTTCGCTGCAGGATGTTTAATTAATCTATACAAAAAAAAAATTGTTGTTTTAGAAAATTGCTACCTTCAATAGTTTGTAAAATAAACTAATTTGAAAATGGGTTTCCTTTTTTTTTGCGCCAACCTGTAGTTTTACTATTACATCGAAGATGTAAAACCGTGTGTTAATTAATATGCAATTACTCAAAAATCAATATTATGATTGATGAATCTGACGATAAAATAGATCATTGCCGTTATTTACTCTAAATATTGTCACTTGATTATATTTTCAAAGCAGTACTCATTTCCATCAATTAACCCTCATGAAGACGACTATGTCCCTTTTCAAGTGGAGAATTTTGAAGTGTTTTTATTTATAGATATTCCGTAAAACGATCGGTTGAACAGTTTCATATATTAGAGCTTTTTTGTACGCCTTCATTAGTCCAGCATGATTTTGATTAATTTTTTAGCAAACAATTTGTTTTTTCGTTTTAGCCTTTAACGATGAAAGAATCCACTTAATCTTTAAGAGGATCGACCCATCAAATTTAGTGACAATAACCATTAAATTTTTGTATTTTTTTTGCTGGAGAAGGGTCTTTACTCTTTATGTACAGGGCTTTCATGTCCAAATTTTTGGGGGCCTATACGAGCACCAGAACTCTCTCTAGGGGGGGGGGGGGGTCCAAAGTGGGGCGGGTGAGGGTTCATGATTTTTCGTTTTGATTTAAAAAAGGAATGTTTAGATCATGTAGTTATATGTTCCACTATTTTGGGGGCCTGGAAGCATTGCAAACCCGTGGAGCGACAATTGGGCCCGTAAATTGGGCCCACCAACAATTGGGCCAAAGACAATTGGGCCCCCATGACAATTAGGCCCGATAAAATTGGGCGCACGACAATTAGCCCCCCCAAGACAAATATATTATTAGCCATTTTTTCCGAGTTTACTGTATTAACTTAATTAAAGACCCTTGTTTCTGGTAATAACTAGGTTTGTGACAACATGTGTTTTGTATAAAAATATAGTTTCGTTCATTTTTAAAATAAGGAATTCTTCTTACATGAAAAAATATTCTCGTTATGAAAAATAAATATTTTTTTAATACAACATATTCTTTGCATGAATAAATACAATTATTTTTTAAACTACTATAATTTTCTGTTAGGATTTAGCCAATAGAAAATAAGAATGTAGCTATTTCAGATAAGGAAACACTAGAAAATATGAATGTAGGTAATTTATACATGCCGGAATTACTGCAACATACAAATTGAATTAAAGTTAATGTAAATTTTGAAGCCTGTTCAGTGTTCAATATTGAAGAGTTTTATGAATTATTAATAAAAACATGACCGAGGGGGCTCATGACCGGGGGGTGGGGCTCTTGACTGGGGGGGGGGGGCTCATGACCGGGGGAATTTTATGACCTACACCCTATATACTCATAGGAATTTACTGTCAGTTTGATGGAACGTATGGCGTTGAGGTTTCTTTTTAGTTGCCCCATCTTGATAGAGAATTACGCAACTGTACAGAAATACGTATGTTAAATTAAAATCGTAATAATAGTAAATAAAATATTGCCATTTAATCCAGTTACATTTGAAAATACAGAACAAATCTTAAATCTTAACATTATTATCGACATGATTTTCTTAAGCTAATTATTATTTAACACCATACTTGAGACTTACAAAGATAATTAAGAGTTTTTTATATCTATATATTCTAAGATGGATATTTATTATATTTTAGCATTTGATTTTTGTTTGGTGCCCTTTTTCTTCAGCTTTCTTTTGTATCTTTTCTCAACTTCTTGCACTCCTTTTCCATTCCTTCTGCCTTGCTATATCAATGGTAAGCATCCTAGTGGCTAGTGCGTGTAGCGAACTTTCACTATCCCCTCTTCTACGATGTCTTCTTCACTTTGGATCACCTCGTTGTGAATAGGGAAAACTTTGGAACGCCTAAAATAATAATAGTAATCGGTCAATCGTGATGCAACGTCTTTGGATCTATCATTAGCGCATTCCTCGATAGATAATATTATATGCAGTCTTATAAATAATTTTAAAATGATAGGTTAATGGCTCGTGTGGGTATATGGGAGAAAGCTTTATCCCCGTAATGTCAATAGTGACAAAGTGATTACTTTACTGTTTATAGTAAAGCAATCTAAGTAAATACACCAAACATTAAAACAGTAGAGTTTACATTTCATCATTATCGAAGCTACCTTGAAGAGGTATCACACAGAGAACGGTTTTGTTGATACAACAAAAAAAAGTAGGTTTTTGGTTGTATCAACAAAATAAGTTAGTCAGCTATGAGCCATCAAAATAATTTTGTTACAGTAAATATATATTTTTGTTAAGGTTTTTTTGTTATACTTACACTAGAATTTTTAAGGTAACAGTAACTAGAGCTTATTAGTTATAGTAACATTACAATACTGTCACTTCAAAAAATGTATTTTGTTATGTAAACAAAAAGTATATTTGAAGCAACACAAATAATTTTTTGTAGTAACAAAATCATCTTGTTATTTTAACTGAAAAAATAGATTATGCTGTTTTAATTACTATTTCTTATTATATTGCATATAGTGTATATGTAAATTTGGCTGTATATCAATTAGAATAATGTTACATGTTGTTATACACAAATTAAATGGGAGTAAATGAACATAGAAATGCAGTGGTACATTCAGGACTCGAACCAACGATCTCCAATCTCCAGTCTGCGGCGCTAACCTCTCAGCCATCCTGGACATGGTAGAATTAGGATTGGAATGAACTATAAGCAATATGAAAACATGCATGCGTTTTAAAGTTATTATAAATAAATATTATTTAATATTCTATTGATTTAGTATCTTTTCTTTTTTATAATGACAAGCAATAGAACATTTAAATTGAATATTTTTAAAATAGCTATCTATAAATATTTATCAATTCCCACCTACCTACCTAGTTTCTTACTATGTTTTATTAATCAATATTAACCTACATAGTGTGTATCATTACTTACGTAGTTATGATACGTAAATAAGTCTTCAGAATGAACTTGCTGCAATATGTATCAATATTTTTACCATTAAGATTTGCCCCAAGACTCAATGCATAACTTTTTCCCGCGTAAACGAGACGAGGGACATCATGCATGGGACATACGTGGGAATATCGATACAAAATAGCACTCAAGAAACACGTATAAATTTATATATAGATTGATTCTGTACGAACAATGAATACATATTGTGGTAACTTAAATTTATATGAAGCCTAATAACAAAAAGAAATGGCAGATAATTATTACTAATGACAATATAATATTGTTATTAGTAAAAAATATATCAACAAAAATATAATATTATTGTAGCAAAATTATTATTTATAGAGACAAAGGTATTTTGTTAAACAATAATGCTATATTTTAACAAAATTTTTCAGTTACTACTACAAAAACATTTTGTTATAAATAAAAAACATTTAACAATATTTTATTGTTATCATAGCAATATTTAAGTTAATATGAACAAAATTTTTTTAGTAACCTTAACAATAATCCATTACAAAAAATGTACAGTTAACTTAAAGAAATATTTTGTTGTAGTGAAGAAAATCTTTGAACAATATTTTATTGCTGATTTAACTCAATTGATGGTTAGAATAACAAAATTTTCCCATTACCATAACCAAATGTTATCGACAAAATACGTTTCGTAAATTTAACAAAACCGTTCTCTGTGTGTAGCTTCCTCTTTTATAGGGATAATTAAGTGGGAGGGGGTAAATTTTAACCAAAACTAAATATACAGCTTATAGCTACAGCTAATAACTGATTGTTGTTGTGGATGTAACTAATTCATGGTGAATTTAATATCCCAATATTCACTACAGTTATGCAAATTGTCTTTGGCATGAATCAACATAATTTACAAAAATATATACTATTAGTGTTTCTCAATTTTTGTATATCCCATTTGTGGATTCAGCGGTCTTAGCCAAAAAGAATACGAAATATCTCATATAAAAATAGTTTTATAACTACTCGCAATAGCTGAGTTCAATTTTTCTTTAAAGTCACTTACTGGATATATTAATTTCCATGGAATAATGAAGATTAGAGGAGATTGAATTATTAAAAATAGACAGTTTTCTCGTTTCTATACCACTAGTGCTTTGCAAACTAAGCCTCAGAAACTTAGTGTCCTCCGATAGCTAAGAGAGAGTTTAATTATTAGAGAATATGGACATTCCCTTTACCATTATCGATGAAAAATGTATTTTGGACAGGATTGTGATACGTATAATATAATTACCTCCCAAAAGCATTTAATAAACAAAGCCTACCACACTGGTTTGCAAGTAAACAACACTATTGCAATTACTCAATTATAAATACATAAGCCATGACAACACCGATAATAAATGTTACTAGCATGTGGTTGGTATTACTCAAAATGCGCTAATATATTAAAATCGCACGAAAATTTAACTCTTAAAACTATTATCGAACAAAGAAGTTTGTCAAGAAACACCAGAAGTTCAGCTTGTGTTTTTACCAGCAACGGTAGTATAAGTTCCTAATTTATAGGTAGACTCGTAGATATCATTTTCTGTAACCTCTTCATTTCCATCTACCTCTGTTTAAGTGCAGTCACCATTGTTCGCGTTACTATTACTAAGTGTAGCGGAGTAGCTTTCCTGCGTCCTTTAACTTTGGTGATAGGTGAATTAGAAATCCCTCCTGTAATAATCCTTTCTTCAAAGTCCTTTATAAAATTTCAAACTGATGACTGTATACTTGTATAGGTGGAATTACAGTTTTATCAAATCTTAAAGATTGTAAATCAGTTAAAATATCCGTATCTATTAATATTATTGTAAAACAAATTAGGGAGGAAAATTCAATTGTAAGGAAAAGACAACTTATTAATTGCTGCGTTTTCATTCTTATAGATTGGTAAGGGATACTGGATATAGAATTATTTGTGAATATGAAAATTATTTCATAACGCGGATGAGATATGATGCATAATTGTAAGTTATGCTAGGGTTAGGTACTAACCTGTTCTGAAGCATAACATCAATTTGAAGACACAGCGTAGCTGATGCAGCTAATGACCACTTCAGTGCAGTCAGATGGTCGTCGCCTATTACCTATAATAAAATAAAATATTATAGGAATGTATGGTTAGCAGAATATATGATACATTGTCAGTCTTATTTTCCCAAGAAAAATAATTGATATTGGGAGGTGGGAGAGGAAGCATCTCATCAGCTACGCTGTGTCTTCAAATTGATGTTATGCTTCAGAACAGGTTAGTACCTAACCCTAGCATAACTTACAATTTAATAACACTAGCGTAGCTGATGCAGCTAAGACTGAAAAGCTGAATATCAATAATAACAAGGTATAATTAAAAAATATAAGTTCAAACCCACAAATATTTTTAGATTCAGAACAATATGGCAAGGAAGAAAAACCCTAAGAACCAGATTAAACTCAACTCATATTATTTATTAAAGTGATTCAGTATAATCTGCCCAATGGTAGAAGTTTCACAAGGGGCTGAATAATGAGTTTTGAAAGTAGTCACATCTTTCCAATCACCATGAGTAATAATTTTGTCAATGGGAACGCCTTTAGACTGAGCAGCAGATAAACCAGCACCTCTGTATGAGTGAGCGGAGAACTGTTTGGTATCAATACCAGCAAGCCCAAGAACAGTTTTCAGCCAGCGAGAAAGGGTTTGTTTTGTGACAGACTTTTCTGTTGCCCATGAGAGAAATAATTGGGTAGGTTTTGGATTTCCCTTATTAATCTCCTTTATTCTCAGATTCAGGGTCTTGTTCATATAAGCTGTAACATAGTCCGCAACATTCAAGGAAGGATCATTAGTAGTTACACATTTTACCTCTTTGGGTTTGACAACCTTCCTTGAGTTCTTAAGTCTATCAAAGATAATGAAAGTAATGCCATCATCACAAATGAGAGTATTTTCAATATTCATGAGATGGAGAGTTTGACCTCTATCAGATGATGAGAGAGCAATCAGAGCAAGAGTTTTTAAGGTTAATTGTTTGAGAGATAAATTTTTTATTGGGTGCCACTTAGCAAGGAACATTAACAATTTAGAAACAGGCCAATAGGTAAAATACCTAGGACGAAGAGGTCTACTCTTATAAAAAAATTTAAACAAACGAGAAAATATTAACTCTTCAGAACTTAAAGAATTTAATGAAAAGAAATTTAAAGCACTCTTTGCTATAACCAGTGAACTAGTGCTAGTTCCATTATTAAACAAATTTAAAAGAAAATCGCAAACTAAGGCAGCAGAGAAATTATTTTGTGACCTCTCTGTTGCAACAAATTTAAAAAATTTTGACCAGAATCTTCCATATGTTGCCAATGTTGACTTTTGGACACTGGAAGACATTGCTCTGTAAGTTGCGTCTGATAGGCCTCTACCTTTAGAGCATTGGTGGAGATAGGCCAACCCATTAGATGAAATCTGTGGCGGGTTGGAGGTTGACCTACGAGGTAAGATGAATGAATGAATATAGGATTGAAAAACAAAGAGGAGAGAATAATAGGAAGGCATAATAGACCTGGCCAAGCTGGAGTAATCAGAATTGAATTGTCAAGGTTATCAGTTTGGAATTTTTGTATGGTTCTAGAAATCAGAGGGATTGGAGGAAACATATAGTAACCATTTTCCCAAGAGAAAGAGAATGCATCAACTTTAGAAGAGAATGGGTCTAAGAATTTAGAGGCGTAGTTAGGAAGTTTATGATTTAGCCTGGAAGCAAATAAATCAAATATTGGCATGAAAGGGATACTTTGGCAAATAAAGTTGAAAGCTTCACAACTGATTCCATAATCATGTCTATCTAGTGTATTCCGAGAGTGAGCATCAGCAATTGTATTACTTTTTCCCGGAATATGAACGGCTATACACCTTATATTGTGCTTTAACAAGAAATACCAAAGATCTAATGACAGCAAACAGAGTATTTTAGAATGAGTTCCTCCCATTTTATTGATATAATATACAGTTGTAGTGTTATCAGAAAATATCTTTAAAGATGAACCTCTCAATTCAGAAATAAATGATTGTATGCAAAGTAAGACAGCTTTCAGCTCTAAAAAGTTGATATGCTGTAATGATTCCTCGTCAGACCAGGTGCCTGAGGTAGCTGAGCCAGAGCTAAGTTGGCCACCCCAGCCTGAATTAGAAGCATCAGTATGCAGAATCAAATCTTCTTTAAATGGCTTAATTGAATAAGGAATTAAAGGAAAAGAACAAGAGGTCCACCAGATAATATCCTTTAAAGAATTAGAGTTAAGTTTAAGTTTACTATCCCATTTCGTATCTGGTTTCACAGCCTTAGCTAATTGAAATTGAAGATTACGATAATATAAAGGAGCATAAGGAAAACCAGATTTTAGACTTACTAATCTACCCAGAAGAGAAGAAACTTCTCTGATGGAAGGAGAGTCATTCAAAACATTCTGTGCTTGTTGCTTAACTTTTTCTAGTTTCTCAGGAGGTACAGAAACAGACATGTCTATAGAGTTCCAAGAAAAGCCTAAATGATCCATAGTTCTAGAGGGACATAGATTGGATTTCTGGAAATTTGGTGAGAACCCATGTGAGGTTAACAGTTTAATGGTAAGACTAATGTCACCTTTCAATTTAACCGATGAAGAATTTGAAATGAAAATATCATCCAAATAAAAAGAAATCTTCATTCCTTGAGCTCTAAGAAAAATGATCACAGGTTTAAGGACTTTAGAAAATATTCTAGGGGAGCTAGTAAGACCAAATGGTAAGACATTGAAATGATAGAAGTTACCTTCCCATTCGAAGGCAACATACTTCCTATGGGAAGGATGAAGTGAAATATGAAAAAATGCATCAGCCAAATCTATTGATGCCATGAAGTCATTATTTTCAATCAATTCAATTAGCTTTGCATGAGATTCCATTTTAAAAGATACTTTAGAGATTTGAGTATTCAATTTAGAAAGATCAATAATCATCCTATCTTTGCCAATTGATTTTTTAACAGTGAAAACCCTTGATAATATTAGGTCAGGAGAGAATGTAACTTTTGAAATTGCACCTGATGATAAAAAATTAAGGATTTGTTCATGAATGGCAGGATGTGAGAATCTATTTTTGTTTGAATTGAATTCTTGAGTAGGTAAACTAGGATTTTCTATAAACTGAATCTTGTAACCTTCTGATATAATTCTCAATATGAAATTATTGGATGTAATTTTGTTCCATTCAGAAAGATACCTATTAAGCCCACCAGCAGTAGCAACAGAACTATTAATAACGGGCTCCGGCTCTACGGAAGGCTCTGCGGCCAGATCTCCCTCTTCCTCTGTAGCCGCCACGAAAGGGCTGCTGAGGATTAGTACTTTGTTGCCAGTTTCTAGAGCTAGACACATTATGGGACGTAGACTGCTGAGGCTGCATGGTGGAGCGAGAAGTTGAAGGTCTAGAAGCATGAGAATAGTTTTTAGATGTATTGGAGGGGGCATGATAAGGGTGGGAAGAAAAGTCTGTTGAGGTATGAGTCACATTGTGAGATGATTGCTGATTGGATTTGAAAGGTTTAGGTCTGGGAGCAGCTGGGTTGTTGAGAACTTTACTGAAAGATGTGGCTTGGGTCTTGATAACTTTCTCCGCAGACTCGTTCTCGTCAGCACCAAACATGTGAAGGTGAGTTACTGGTTGAGAGAAAAGAGGTTGTCTGATCTCATTTTTAACAAATTTTGCAACACTAGTTCGTCTATATCTAGTGAGTTGCAGATTGGATGAACAAATCATCTGAATTGCCGAGGCAACAAGCTTCTGATTTGGATCTGAAGACTTCAGTGATTCCAAAACAGAGAGTAAAGGCATAAGAGCATTAGTCTGGAATTTCTGGCTTTTCATGATACTGCGTTGTTTCAGAAATTCATCAGAGCTATAATTTTGAGACTTGATTCTATTCCAAATAGCATTTGGAAGTTTAGGAGGCTCAAAATGTTTGCTTATATCTCCAGAGGGAATGAAATCCTTCATGAAGCTCTCCATATCGACATCCGACAATTCAGAGTCAGCAATGCGTTGAAACCAAGCGAAAGACTTTTTAGGTGCATCCCAAGAATAATTAGGTTTCATGGCTAGAACAGGGATATCCGAATCTTCAGAGCCCGAAAAAGTTTCCACTTCGTTTTCAGGATTAACGTCAACCATAGAAGATGGGCTAGCATTGACATGGAGGCTGCTGCCAGATCTAGCAGAAGTTACAGGTCGGTCTGGAGAATATGGAACATATTAAATATTTTCTGAATTCTGTGCATAAACAAATTTGAATTTCTCCTGTATTTACATGTATTTTGATGAGAATTGAGTCAAAAAAAAAAAAAAAAAAAAATTTTTAAGGGTTTTATTTGACCACTTTACCTGTTTCTGCATTCTGGGACAGAGCTACAGGGGAGACAGATCTTAACATCTGCTCAAAACTATCTTCTGGCTGTGCCATAGCCATTAATTGGTTCAACGGAATATCATCATCGTTACTGTCAGAGGCATAAGCATTCAGCTGGTTTAAATCAAATGTCATAGTATCAGGCTCAGCTGCAAGATCCTCCCTTATAGGGGTAACTTTACGCTGAGACGCTGTAAGATTTGTGTCAATAGGCTCTGCTACAAGAATTTCCCTAAGGTTATCTTTACGCAGAGACCCATGTTTTGAGGATTTTTTAAAGCCTGGATTTTTTACCAAAGAACTATCCTTATTGGCCTTTTTACGGGGGTTGTTCAGGTAAACAGTCCTAGTAGTATTAACTAATTCGGCCTCATCCGAATCAGAGGAAGTGTCCAGCTTGCGTTTTGTGATTTCTCTTTTGAGATTACTATACTTTTTACTAAGATTTGATATAGCATAAGTGTTCCGTTTGGATTCCGAAAGAATAGCTTTCATGTAAGCATTGATGGCAGACATATTTGGGCTTTCCTCAGCTTCGGGAATAGCCTCAATAGTACAATTTACGTTGTCCATAATGAAAGTATCTTAGATTTAATCAAAATTAAAATAATTTACGTACCAGTAGGAGTAATATTAATATCTGTAACACAAACCAAAACAAAATATAAACAACTTATCTGAAAGCCGGAAAATTTTGAAGTAGAGAGTAGCAGACGACACACCCAACATACACACGCGAAAGCGTCAAAAATAAGACTGACAATGTATCATATATTCTGCTAACCATACATTCCTATAATATTTTATTTTATTATAGGTAATAGGCGACGACCATCTGACTGCACTGAAGTGGTCATTAGCTGCATCAGCTACGCTAGTGTTATTAAATATATAGTGATACTTTAGGACCTTATCAGGAGAAATTTATTATATTGTTATTTCTATAATGTTTATATATTAATTTGGTTAACTTAATCTTCAATTTTGTTTGATCGCTATATACTTTATTTAATTTATTTTAGTAGGGGTTTAACGTCTGCTTCAGTCATATCGTGACTATTTCGCTGACGTCAAAAGGAAATTAAATACAAAGGACTGGAAGAAGCAGTAAGAAAGAAAAGTAACTCCATGAACAAAGTCACCTTCCATGGATGCAGAAAAGCTACTCCGTGAATGAGGTCACTTAACAAGGAATGTGACGAAAAGCGACACAAGCATCGGTGGCTGCACTCACGGATGGAAAGACCTCGTAGTTAAAGTGCTTAACCCTAGTGCTATCCTCCAAAACTACAAGTAGCGTTAACAAAAATGATAGAGATAATAAAAATAAAAAATGAAAAAAGACATAACCTAATCCAAATTACAGCAGTTCGGGGCCCAAGGGACGCCATCCCCCTTCTCTTCCATTCACCACAGCTTCAAGATAGAGCTCCTGGGGGCTAATAAGCATGCGTATGATTAAAATGTTCAATTGCAAGGTGTTATGTCTCATCATTCAGATTACATTAACTATTTTTCTTTCTGACTGCTTCTACGAAGTCCCTTGTATCTTTTTTACTTCATCAATATGAGTTAGAGTAGAATGCAGAATCTTTGAACCCCTAGTCCGATTAAAAACTAATGTGGAAATTGCTTTTGGGTTGGAAGTAAATGAAGGGCTATCAATTTAATGAGTAATTATTAATAAAAATATGGTTTGATTCTATTTTGTACATAAGTATTTAGAGAAAAATAGGCCATATATTCAAAAATATCTTTACAGTACTTGTGTTATCTATACAAATAAATTTACGGAGGTATTAAAGTCAACTCTTTCTCGTTCATCAAAAATAAGAACAAAGAGGTGTTTCCTCTGTAAAAAAATAAATGGAAATCCTAATGAAATCTTTCGATTTTAAATCATTAAAGTAAAATTTCGTAATTACTTTCCTTATTGGGCTACAATTTGAAGTTTGTTTCAGAGGCCACATGAATCTGATGAATTTAAAAGATTAGCAACGTTTTTTACAGAATCCCTAAGAAAATACAGGAGTTGTTCTCGTAGCTGGTCTCAACAATAATTGAAATTCACTTTATTCCAGATTTTTCATAATGCTCTTAGAGTGTATTAAATGTAAAAACTAAGCTTTAATTTTAGTTTTAACCTTCCTAACTGATCGTACTGTGCCGAAGGTTAATATATGAAAAGTTGATAAATATTGAATTTAAAAATGACAAACAATTTGTTGTGTTGTGCAGAAGCTATTTTTTTACTTATATTGATGAAAGAATGAAGATCAATTGAAAATCAATTCAAAGACAATAAATGAATGAAAACATCGATTCATTCATTTCCATCATAATTAGATACATTATCTAATCTGTTGCTACACAGGTCTAGATCAGGGTAACCACATGTTTACCAGATTATGAAGTCCCTGTTACCGTATTTACATACTGTTTAAAATTTATGAGAAATAGACGCCAAGTATTATAATTCAGCGAAACAATAATGAATATCGATATTTCGTCGAAAGATTAATATTTTTAATTACTTAAATTTGAATGTTAAGTTTGTATATTACTATGACATAATTTAATTGACACCATCTTTGCATATTCAATTAAAATTCACTAATTGGTGTCTTTATTGTCATTTACTATAAACTTATTGGCATCTTTTCCAGTTACTCCAAAAAGGCGGGGCTTATCCTAAGGAACGGTGCCAAATCTCAAAATATTGACTGAAAAATCCACGGTTTTGTAATTAATATTCTAACTGTATTCATAATTTGTTTCCCTGATAATACATTAGCAGCGTCAACTAATTTCTAACTCTAAGAACTAGATTACATTGGCTTATAATAAATGCATAAAACAGAGGAAAAAGTAAGAACCTTTTCGTGCTCTTAAGCTATTGACATGAATATTAAAAATAGTGTTTAGTAGTCTTTTTATAACCAATTTAATAAATCACTATTGTAAATTAGAAATAATTGCTTGATTTAATTTAAACTCTCACGTGTGATGAATAAATAACGTATACAATCATTTCTTACTTAATGTTATCATTTTTTAACAAAATTCGTGTAAATCATCTGACAAAAAGTCTTCCTGCTATTGTGACTAGCTAACAACAACAATATCGTCAGATTGGTGTTACATATGAATCTAATACGTAATTAGATATTGAGAGATACTTGGATAGGTATTGCTAGATAACTGAATAGATATTGCTAGATAACTGGATAAATATTGGTAGATAACTGGATAGGTATCGTCTCCTTTACTCAAATAGAACGAAACATTTTTTTACTAACTCCTGTACCTACATATATACTTAATTAATCTAAGAACAAATTAGGCTTCTTCCCATGTACATTCCTTGTGACTTTGACTTATTAAACGTTGCCAACTTAACCATTTTCTTTGATATAATCGAAAAACTTTGATCTTGCGGCTCTAAAATTTTTCATCAAAGTCGAAGTCGAATTACTTCTCAAACTGTTATGATGAGCTAATTATCTCGAGATGAAAGAAAATGACGGTATCAACATTATCTCGAACTTTATGAAGTTTTTCAATGAAAGAAATCAAAATAAATCTGAATAATATTAAACCCTTACGTGTACTATATTGGAAATGTATGATAATATGATAATGATAATATTTATTGGTAAACAAAATACAATGTAAATATGAATACAAGCCTATATAATAGTAAAAAATACTTTCAGGCAAAATTTTAAAAAGAATTATATAAAACTAAATCTTTATTTTGGGAAACCATCAAATCTCTAAACAGGAAAAAAAATCACAATTGCTGTGAACAATAAAAAAATCAAAGAGAGGACAAAATAAACAAAAAACATAAACGAAATATTCACAAGTGTTTCAATCTAATTTTGCGCATTTTATATACAACATAATTAAATTGATTATTTGTAAAACATATTTTCATATCAAGAAAAATATTTAAATTGAGTTTCTACTAGATGATTTTTTTCCACTTTTAATCGAAAATGGTTTGATAGTTTTTATATTACGTTGCTAATTATGTACCTTGCAGAATTAAACACAGTAGAATACTATATCTACACTAGATATATCCTTTTCAAAAATTATGATAACATGATTTTTTTTTGACAGAACTAAATTAAATTCAATATAGAAATTAAAAATACTTGAAAGTACCACTAATAAAACTCCAATAGTAAGAATTATTCGTGACCACGATTGTAAAAATGTAAAATTATTAATTAATTCCATGCCTGAATTTGTGAGAAAATATTGGAATGAAAACTGGAATGGAAATGTGGATATGAAAACTGAATGGCTGCTGGATAATCTGTGGTGTAACTATGATAGGTGTTGTCTTAGAAAACAAAAGCTATCTCTCATAAAAAAAAAATTCTAAGCCTTGGATTAGCGAGGTGCTTGCTAACGAAATTATTTTTAAGCTTAAACTATTTAAGAGATAATTTAATAACTATTTAATTATAATTATAAAAATGCAATGACCAAAAAAATAAGTAGAGAAAAAATAAGCTTCTATGGCCATAAGTTAAATTCAATTAAGAATTAATGTAGGAAAAACTGGCAAACCATTAATAAATTGTTAAATAGAGAAAAGAAGCACTCTGATTATAATCTTAGATGACGACGGAGTAGACACCACAGCCCCAGCTGCTATATCGGAATTATTCGTAAATTGTTTTATTCTGTAGTAGCAAATGATTTAGACAGTAGTATTCCAACATCTAATATTGACCCACTGCATTATATGCCTACTCCTTCTAGTAACAATTTCTGTGTAAAACCTACTTCCAAGCAGGAGGTGATTAAAATTGTGATGGCTATGTCTGGTAGGGGAAGTAATGTAAATTGTATTCCGATTTTTATATATAAAATTCTACTCCATTATATAGGTGATATTATTGAAGATATAGTTGATTCGTCTTTTATTGAGAGTAGTTTACCTGATGTACTTAAAAAATCACGAATTGTATTATCAGGGAAAGAATAAACGAGGTCACTTTGAATTTTAGATGCAAAAACCGTGGAGTTTTCAGTCAAAATTTTGAGATTTGACAACGTTGCATAGGATAAGGTCCGCCTTCTTGTAGTATTGCGAAAAGATGCCAATTAGTAAAATATTAACTCTGTTCAAATATATGAAACAGAAATATATTAGGTCTGTATAGCAAATAAACTATGGTAATGGGTGAGAGATGGGAGATGGAGCAGGGGGCTGTTGTGAAACCCCGCGTACTCCCTCTCACCCCCTCATTGGTGTAACTTATATTGATGCCTAACATTGTTTCCATTATCGTCGATTTGGTTATTCATGTATCCAAAATTTCTTACATTCAGTATCATTACACAGTATACTAAATAATTCACCTGGGTTTCGCAACATGTTGATGAATGATTATAAACGAGGATGATTCCCACTTTCGAGAATAATTATGATATATTAGTGTGATTTTATTCGAACACCCACATATAGAGGTTTCAATATTGCCAACCAAAATGTCCCAAACTAATTCCTATTGCTATAGTTCAGGCTTACAGGTATACTTTCATGAGTTCAGGTAAATAATTATTAAGAATTATTTATTTGATTTTAACATTCTTATACTTATTTGATATTAAGTGACAAAAACAAAATAGTGAAAATACTCAAATTAGTTCTGGAGAACGCAAATCAATAATTATAATTAATTTTAATAGAAATGTAAAGCTAATTGTAAAACAGTAAGATTTAATGCCACCAACCTTCTATATTCAAAGATAATTCACTAATTGGTATCTTAATAGTAATTAGTTGGTATCTTTTCTCAATACTACAAGAAGGCGGACCTTATCCTATGCAACTCCTCGGTTTTTGCATCTAAAATTCAAAGTGACCTCGTTTATTCTTTCCCTGATAATACCTATTCATAAGAGCAAAAGTTCTAAGGTAGTAAATAATTATCACCCAATCTCTACTTTGTCTACCGTATCTAAGATAATTGAAAAAAAATATGAAATATAGAGTTACCGAATATCTAGATTGTCAAAAATATAATTTACGATAATTATTTAGTACATCAGATTGGATATTAGAGTTCACAGATAGGTGCTCAGATAATCTTGATAAAAAGGCTCATACAATAGCAGTGTTTCTGGACCTATCGAAGGCATTTGACACTGTGAACAAGCAGATAATGGTTAGAAAGTTAGAGAGGTTGGGATTCCGTGGTAGTATTTTGAGCTGGTTTAGAGATTACCGAACTGACTGTTAAATTTAGGTTGATATAAAGGGTAATACTTCTTCTATTAAGAATATGAACATTGGACTGCCTCAGGGATCAGTTAGTTCTCCGTATTTGTTCTCCTTGTATGTAAACGATATGCATAATTGTTCTGATAGGCTATCCTTTATTCACTTTGATGATGATACTACTGTATTTATGTCAGGTAACTGCTTGGATGATCTCTGTAGGGATGTTAGTTTGGAGCTATCTAAGATAGACGAGTGGATGAAAGCTAATAGGCTGTCGTTGAACGTTGATAAAACTTCTTTCATTTTATTCACACAAGCTCGTATTCAACGAAATTTATTTGGGGTTTCTATAGGGGATGATTTAGTTAATTAGGTAACAAATATACAATTTTTGGGACTGTAAATAGATAATAAGCTTAATTTTTATGAACATACCAATATTTTATGTAGAAAACTTTCTTATGTAGTAGGACTTTTAAAGAAAATGCAAACTATTGTGCCACCAGAAGTATTAAAAATGATGTATTTTTATCTTTTCCAGTC
>CANNZV010005078.1:0-31526 GCA_947561585.1 Caprella mutica | reverse complement strand
CATTGTTTGTACCTACAATCACATGCATTAAGCTTTATTAATAATATTTCTGGCAGCTCTTTGCATTTATGTCTTAAGTATTTATGTCTTTCGCTCTCGTAAATGTACATTAGTCTTCCTTTGAAAATATATTTCATAGAAAACGCCTACTTATCTCCCAGCTCATAGAAAATTGTACCCATTTGCTGGTAGACTGATGTATTTATGATGCACTTGAATATTAACTAATCAGCAGAACTTGATATTAAGTTTTGTTTATTTTAATTGTATTTAGTAATGATTTAAAAAGTAAATATATTAAGAAAGCATTAACAAAGAATCTTCTTCGATTTCTTCCTCTATCTGTGAGGTATAAAAGAAGGAGGTCCTCACGTGCTTCTGCCATCATATGAACAGTGAAAGTGACGCTTGTAGAGCGGCTACAGCCGTAGCATTGGAATTCATATCAGTGGCTAGAGCCACGCGTCTGCAGCCGTATGGCTCGAGCAGTGTGGCTCTTGCCGCTTCAGCCGCCGCATTGGAATCCCACCTTAAGACTGCGTTCGACCGGAGAAATTATTATGCTTTTAATTTTCGCTTACCCCAAAACTAGAAAGAATATAGGTACAGTTCAATGAAAAAAATAAATATAAATTATTTTAGAATTCCTGCAACCTTAATAAAAGTTTTAAACGTAATATTATGTAATCGGATTCAATGAGAGATTTACATTAGTTGGAAGTAAAAAATAAAAGATTCAATCCAAGAAAAATAATATTCCTTCCAATGAAAAAAAGATTCAATCCGAGGAAAATAATCCTTCCAAAGGAAAAAACGATTCAATCCAAAGAAAAAATGGATTCCTCCCAATGATAAAAAAGATTTATTCAAAGAAAAATAAGATTCAATCCAATGAGAAAATATTTCATCCAATGAAAAATTTCGCATAAATGTTTTCAGGTAAACCTGAATCCTTCTTTATTGTGAAGTGAAATTGTATTTATTTGGAATATATGCTCATTCTTTTTGCTTATGAAAAAAATTCATAGGTGCATATTTTATTAGGTTTTTCGCTTTGTATGAAAGAAAAGTTGCTCTGTGTGTACAGCCGTAGGGCCGAAGCGACTCGAGACGCTACGGCTAGTAATAATTTTTACAGCTCCATTATATTTTTGAAAACTGATAAAATTTGCTTTTAATTCAGATATCTTTGGTACTACTTGTGTCCATTAAATATTAGTAAATTATTTGATATTAATAAATAGTTAAATTAATTATAAGTAATTGAATTAATGAACTAACATTGATTGTTAAATTAATATTAATAAATTAATTAATAAATAAATAAATTATCATAATTAAATAAATTAAACATAATTCATTAATTATTATGAATAAATTAATTAATTAAGTAAAACTTACGGTCGTAGAGGGACTAGAGCCGCGCGGCTCTAGTCGCTTCAGCCGCCGCATTGGAAATCCACCTTAAACTATATTACATTCATGTTTCACAATCCGTTCATTACTTAGTCATGACTAGGGTTGTGACTAGTCATATTTTGCATATTGGTGGAATAATGCATATGCAAATTAAAAAAGCATATGCAAATCTTGAAATGCATATGCTAATAGAAAATGCAAATGCAAAATAAAAAATGCATATATGCAAATAGAAAAATTAATATGCATATAGAAAGTGGTCATTAATATAAATTTATTAATGATATTCAAATGATAAACTTCTACATAAATAAATGAAAAAAATCAGGTGAATGAATAAGGGCTAGATTTCTATTCTAATTCAGAAATTTAGATTATTATAGGTTAGGTTATAACGAGGTGGAGACTTGGTTGAACTCTGGTTCTTAATATTCCAGATAATTATCAGAGTGAGAATGTCAAAAACTTCCACAGAGCATAGAAATAATGAAAATAAATCTTGCGTTCATAGATTCAACATTCTCGGTAATACCATTAACAATAGAGCAAATTGAGGCATGAAGCTAGTCAATCTCAAAAAAGATCACAAAGAAAAAAAAATTAAAATCTTCTCTAGAATATTTATGATAAGATATATTAAGTAAAGCTTATATTAGTAATCAATATTATTCAAAAGGGAAGGATATTCAATCATCAGAGAAATAAATTCAATTCTGACAGGAGAACCTGCACAGTGCACAAGGCAAAAAACTACATGAAATGATAAAATAACTTGACCCATCAAATATGGAGAGTGTTCTATACACACCCATAGTTTCATGTGATGGAGAGGGGATATTTTCTCAGTACAAGAATATTTTAGCTGAAAATAGGATGAAATTTAACTTTGAGAATTTAAGATATACAGTAATAATAAAATTTAATTTACTGGACTGATTTTCATATTTTCGAAACTGGTATTTATATTCAATTATATCGATTTCATTTACAGGCAAAGCTCGTACAACGAGATGAAATTACTGAAAAACAATAAGTTAGGTGTTGATTGAATATACGTACTACCTAGGTAAACTAATAAAATATTTGTTAAACCATATTATTTAAAGAGGCCGTTGTAGGAGTTGCATGGCCAAACAGATAATTTTGATCTTTTTTTAGTGGATGACAGTTAAAAGGGTGTACGGACAACTGACATGCGGACAACTGCCATATCGGACAACAGACATGCGACAAACTGCCATGCACTATATTATAATTTTATTTTGAGTGATTTGTAAGAAGTATAAAAATTAATATCGACGGTAAATTCAGAATTTGAAGTTTAAGTAAGCTAAATTTATTTCTTTGGTGAATCATATTATTTTACATTTAACCCATTAAGCCCCTTAAATAATCAAATGGTTGACAAAAAGATTAAAATTTAGAGATGCAAAACTTTCTCCTCAAACATTTCAAAATACAAAGAATAGTACAAACACAAGTTTTACAGGTTACAATTTCCAGTGAGTGTGGTTTACATTAAATAATTTTTCATTGGGTTAATTATAAAATCTAACTTTGCAGCTAGATTCTGGATTAGAAACTGAAGTAGCGTAATTATCTTATTGCTATGTATAATTTTTTTTACAATTAATACTTTACTCCGTAACCTTGAAATTTCACTTTGTTTTTCTATCGTTTCTTTGTCTCCAGCCCAACTGATCAAAAATCTATGCATTTGATCTCTTATAAATATTTGAAAAGTGTCAAAATATGTGAATAATTATTACTAAAATATGTTTTTTATATATTTGTTATTATACTAATGACAATCAAAATTTTAATTAACTCATATAACATATGCCCAGTGTTGAGTGAAAGCAACCCTTAACTAATAAGATGCAAATTACACTCAATGAAAAATTTAACCTGTAAAGATGATATTGTTTGTACTTTTTTTTGTATTCTGAAATGTTTGAAAAGAAAGTTTTGCATTTATTGATTTTAACTTGTTTATCAACCATTTGATCATTTAACCCTTTGTGTTCCTGTGGTTTATTTATAATCCACATGATTAACAACGAATAAAAAGTCTCTGGCAGTTTGCCTATATACCTACCACTCAGGCATCAACATTTGGCTGAGTTAAAACTTTAACTCAGTGCCGCAATTGCCCACCCCTGAATTAGACCAATCATCATTATTTGTTTTCTGTCAGACCAAAGGACTTGATAGCTGCTGAAACTACATGTCCAGACTCTTCTGATGATGAAATGAAGGATGATAATCCAAAAGATCCCAATTTTGAAGTTGGAAGTGTCTCATGCTGCCAGTGTCACATTAGATGAGGAGGAATGTGATGAGCATATTGAGGTTACATGGGAAAATGTGTAGAACTAAGATTATGAAAAGTAAAGAAAACATCCGTTCTATATCACAAGAAATAAAAGGAGCAAAGGTTTCTTTCAGCCAAATTCAGTCTTCTAAACTATCCTACATTCATATATCACATGCCGGTCATTACTTTAGTCATGACTCGAAAATCATAAACCATCTTGTTAGACCAGCGGTTCCCCTTAAAGTTTAAAGGATCCCCAGCTATAAGCAGCAGCACTAAGTAATTAAATGGTAAATTTAAACCTTTTCTTGTTTAATTACTTAAATAAATTACATACATCCGTGCTACAATTTTAGATATTTTTTTAGTAATAGAACTCTCTAAAATAATTGTACCTATTCATTTATTTATCAATAACTACTAATATTTACTAAATACCAAGTGTCATATTATTTATTGATACATTTGTAGTTTCAATATTCCACCAACAAAATTTTCAAGTTTGAATAATTAGTTTGATAAAATTTACTTGGGTCCACAGTTAAAATAGTTTTCTATGCAGGGGTCCAGAAGAAAACGGCATAGATTAGAAATTAACATGTTAACAATAGACCAAGAAGTGCATATTTTTCGGTTAGCATATATGCACATGTGCATATTATATGCTCTTGAAATATATGCAGAGGACTGCATATATGCAATTTGCACAATGTCACATCCCTACTCATCATATTTATGTATCTAATTGCAGCACTTTTAATGAATTGAGCATAAAAAGAATATAAAGCATATTTCAGAGCATAAAAGAATATATTTAGAGCATATGAGAATATATTTCGTGAAAGCATATTTCAAAGAGAATATTGTCACAACCCTATAAATTTTTTACCTACTAGTATTCATATTTTTCACGTTGGTTCAACTCTGAGATAATTTTATTCATCAATTACTATAAATATTTACTAAATACCAAGTGTCATTTAAATTTATCATTACATTTGTAGTTTCAATATTCCACCTACAAACATTTTAGATTTGAAGAATTAATTTGATAAAATATACTTGGGTCCACTGGTAAAACAGTTTTCTATGCAGGGGTCTCAGAAGAAAACGACATAAGTTAGACATTAACATGTTAACAATTGACCAAGAAGTGCATATTTCTCGGCTAGCATACATGTTCACGTGCATATTATATGTTCTTGAAATATATGCAGAGAACTGCATATGTGCAATATGCACAATGTCACATCCCTGCTTATAGGAGTAGTAGCTATTCTTAGGTGTAAATTACAATGTGACGCAACAGCTACCTCACTAGAGGACTAGTTTTATGCATGATAGTAAAAGGTTATAAAACTATATATGTCGCATTAATTTCATTGGGTTTGCTTAAATAGGTCTTAAACAATAAAAATCCCGGATTTCCAGTAACTCAATAGAGTCAAGATTTAATAGTAAAATGTTGTAATTACTCCAGAACAAGCCTCTCATGCACTGTGGTCTTTCCAGGGTTAAATTCTTTGTGTGATGGTTTAATTTTAACCGATATATCCTCAAAAGGAATGAATTTAACTTGAGACGTGACATTAAACTAAGCAGGAGCAGACAGTTTTTCAGCTATATTATTTACAGCTCAAAATTCACAAATTTAGGATTCTTTTTTAATTCAGTAGAGGTTTAAGGTCTGCTTCGATCACAACGCTGACGTAAAAGTAAATTAAGTACAAGGGACTGGAAGAAGCAGTAAGGAAGGAAAGTGGATCCATGAACAAAGTCACCTATCACCGTCGGGGACAATAGGAATGATACTAAGGAATAAGACGAAAAGGAACACAAGCACCGGTGGATGCACTACCAGATGGAAAAGGAAAATGAAGAGGTGATAGTAAATGAAGCCTACGAGCCTTACTAACAAAAAATCCAATACCTCGTAGTTGAAGAGAATAACCCTTGCGCTATCTTCTGAAACTTCTAGTAACGTTAAAAAAAAGGATAAACATGGAATTTGGATTTTTTTTCCTTTTTACCAACAGTTCTGGGCCCAAGAGATGCCACCCCCTTCTCTTACCTTCATCACAGACAACTTCAGGATAGAGCTTCGGGGGCAATTTAAGAACAAAACTACAACAAAATAATCATCAAAATGTTCCGGTGAAATTAATAAATCTGGAACTTAGTAGACTAAAAAAACATAATTAGGAAACTAAAACTAGATAAAGTGTAAGTCAAACAACGAGAGAACATACTAATTATATTGTTCTAATAGTCAAATTAATCAACAGTATCATCCTCATCACTTTTAAAAATAAGATCAAAGCTTAAGAAAAGGGAACAAATTGTGATCATTAAACAATAACAACTTTATATTAGATATAAGCCACTAAACTTCCATTTATGAACAATTTTACCAATATATTTTTACAAGAATTACAGTGCATTTAAATGAATGTTCAAAAGCCCTCGTTAAGATCTTCCCTCTTGTAAATTACCCGTAATTCTCCATTAATTTTAAATTTAAAAAAATAACTAAAATCAATAAGAGAAGCCTACACATGTTCTAGCTATTCCCAGTCATTAATTAAATTGTAGAGACAAAACAAAGAAATTTAAAATGCCAATATGTGTACACAATTGTAGAACATGCAATTTTAAAGACAAAATTTTCATTTTTAAACAGTTTATTTTTGAAAAAACCTAAGGTACTTAAAAACTATCATTAACGTTCTATGGTGAAGAAATTCCTGATCAATTCCATATCTTAAAAATTTAATTAAACCAGCATAAAATAAATTGTGTATTGGATTATTCATTCAGGCTTGAATTATTTTATAATTACTTAAACTTTGATTTTGTTTATTAGCACACCACCAATAAAACCCTAACTTAGTCCTCACTCAGATCCATTTTCTCGCTCTGATCGGAAACGTCTTCCTCGTTCTTAGCATCTAATTTTGTGGCGGAGTCTGTAGGGGAAAACATTGAGCAACTTAGTGTTTCTTAGACTAAGAGAATAGGAGAGACTTATTATGAACCTCCTACTTTTTTTTTTATTTTTTTTATTTTTTTTTGAATTGGATCTTTAATATGATATTTCACGATTAAATAGTACATTCATAAAAGATCTGTTGAATAATGAGTAATTTTAAAGATAATTTTTCCAACGGTAATTAATGTTTTAAATAACAGTTATAACACTAACCTTTCTTTTGAGGTTGTTCTAGGTGTTTCCGGCATATACTCTTTCTCTGTCTTCCCATTTGAATCTTTTTACTCAATCTAGAACAGTGTTCAGTGGCCTTACGAAGGATATGTGCGATCTGCATGGTAATTAAAATAATTTATAGCATTTTTTTAAATTTTAGTTCAGAAGTGTAATATTTCTAGAGAATTTAAAGTTTGATTCGAATGTAAAGGCCATATCTCTGCCATCAAAATTAAAATATATACAAGAGAAATCAAATTAAAAGTGTTTACGAAGTTACATTGCTGTAAATACAGTGGATCTCTGTTTATACTCCTCCATTGTGAATGTATAGTCCTGAGCAAGACAACTACCCCGTACAGTGAACAAATTTCCTAAAACAGATTACATTAAAACCGATTAACTAACAATATACAGCTAAGTAATCAAAGGAGAATTCGCTCACCCCATTGCCTGTTATGTTGGAAACACGAGATTTTGTTATTTTCAACAAACGTGCCATAGCTCCCTTTTCATTATCTTCAACGATATTTTCTAGCTGCTTCTTCAGATCTATCATTTCTTCATCGCTATCCAAGTCATCGCTTGATCTTCTTATGGAAACATCCGAAGATAAATCCATGTCTTCATCTGATACCGCTGTGGTATCGGAGACTGTGCTCTCCGTTACACTGCATTTTCGAACTTGTTCAGCCACAACGCTACCACTGCTGTGGCCCGGTGCAGCCACAACGCTACCACTGCTGTGGCCCGGTGCAGCCACAACGCTACCACTGCTGTGGCCCGGTGCAGCCACAACGCTACCACTGCTGTGGCTCGGTGCAGCCAAAACGCTACCACTGCTGTGGCCCGGTGCAGCCAAAACGCTACCACTGCTGTGGCCCGGTGCAGCCACAACGCTACCACTGATGCGCCCCCCTAGAATACTATTGAGCTCTTCCCACGCTACATTGCTACAGCTGTTGCTTCGTTTCAAAGTCACGGTTCTAGTACAACTGGTTCTTTTCTTAGTTTCCGTTCGGACCGTCCTCTGTGATTCAGTCTCCATATCTTCTTCCATGATTGAACTTTCAAAAGAAATTGCTAAATTTTCTTTGCTCAACCTCATCTTCCTAGCATTTTGTGGAACCAGATCCATATTCTGTTTCGAAAAAATATTATTTTATTGCTTATGCGCTTGTCAATAGAAATACATTTTTCAAGGATATTAAATGAGCATAACTGCTTAGGCCCATACTATACTAGCAGTCTCACTGCCATGCTTCCGCTTCTTCAACTAATCACTGTTAAGGGGACTCAATGACTTCTTGCAACTTTTTTTATTAATCATGATAGAAATTTGAAACTTCACATACGTTTATATCATGACCCATGCAGAAATTCTTATTTAGGAAAAATAATTGTACGACCCCATAGAAATATGCGCTTGAATTTGGATAAATACTACTTTTCACAACAGGGTCAAAAAGTCCTCTTAAAAGAAAATACTCAAATGTACGTTTATGAGCGTGGTGTACGTTAGTTAGCGTATTTAGCTCGCCACCAGAGACATCAGATCATCCTGAAATTTTGTATTCATCTTCTCTACACTATATTCTTTCATATTAGATTATAAAAAAACTTGGGAGAAAAAATCATATTTTTCATCGAGTCCCCTTAAATGAGTGGAAGGCGGTAGCAACGCTAGTATAGTATACAAATTTGCTTTCCATTCATTTAACCGTTATTAATTGAAGATGCGTAAACAACGCAGTGAGAACGTGGCGGTAAAACTGCTAGTACAGAATGGGCCTTAAATAAAACAGAGTAATGGCCATTTGCTATTGTGTTAAATATTGGCTATTTGATTGAAATGGATTTATTCGAACCGAAGTCGTGATTTGGTTCAGTATTTGTAAATTGTAATGACCTTTTGTAACAAAGTTTAGAATGAATTAACATTTGCAGTATCAATATAATTAATTCGAAGGAACAGAAGATGTATAAATGTGCAACTGAAGTTAATTTTAAAATTGGAGTAATATTTTGTTCTGAAATGTTAAACCTAGTTAGAGAGACAAGGTAGCCATTTTAACAAATTTTTTAGCTCGAATAAACTTATTAAAGCAGATCATTTAAGTATTTTTAAATAGTTGAGAAATGATTTAACGAACTGATATGAAAAAAATTGTGTTCATTTGATAATTGATATAAAAAGGCTACAGGAAGATTTTTTAGTCCTCTTACAAAAGAAAATACATTTCTACAACTACACTAAAAATGTGACTCACAGATTCAGTGGTTCGCTTTTGATCAGCCATTAAGATAATTATGTATAGATGAAAAATCTGGAATAAAATTTATAAAATAATTTAAAATAGCATTGCGAAAATAGTGTTAAGAAAAGCAGTCATTTTAATATTTCAATTACTAGATTACTAGATAATTTATGAATACTATGGCAAGCAAGGTATATTATTTATGTATCTTGATGGCAATTTCTTAAAATTGTATGTATGAAAGAAATTTAGTTACTTTCCTGTTATCACCTCCCCAACTTCTATTTAATGGAACAAATCTATTAAAGAACAGAAATCTTAACATAGATGTCAGAAATGTAATTTGTTGTTCTATCCGCCAGTTTGTTGTACAGTAGTGGCCAAAATATAAGGGTAGACAAGAAAAAGTTATCTAAATCTTGAATATCATAAAAAGTACAGAACACAAATTATTGAAATTTTGCACGTATTTCATGTAGAGCTCATATGTATTCGTAAGAAATTTCAAAGCATTTAAACCAGTGGTTCTCAAACTGGGGTGCGCGGCACCCCTTAGGGGCATGGATTGTTTACAGGGGGTGCATGAGATGGCTGTTGTTTATAAGTTTGGTTCTTGCTATTAATATCATGCAGAATATACATGAAGTATATTTTTCTCAAAAATGTTGCAAATTGAGGTAGTTATAAAAGTATACAAATTATCTGATATAAACGCCTAATTATCATTGTGGCTTTCGATAAAAAAATTTATACCTTTGAGTGTGTGATTTCTCGTTTTATGTGCCTGTAACTTTTATTCCTTCTGTACTATAATCTAACACAATATACTGCATTATTATCACAAATTATATAATTTTCTTTAATTTCTAATGGATTTTAATTTTCCTTACCTAAAAAAATATTTTTACATTATGAAAATAAAACTTTTATATTCCTTACTTTTTTAATTTGCCTATTTAATTCTCAAATCATAGTAACCAAATATATTCTAATTGTATCTTTTCAATCTATTTCAATGCAATACAATGCTCAGGGGGTACATGAGAAAAGCAAGGGGTACGCGAGAAAAATACTTTAAGAACCACTGATTTAAACAAAAATTCTATCAATAGTTTGATATTTCACCTCAAACAATAAATTTTGCTCTGGTCAAAAGTTAAGGGTAGCCATCATAAGCTTTGAAATATTTTCGGATATTGGCAATTAACTTAATATTGTGAATAATTCTTTGCTATATCACTTCAATACATCTTCTACCACAAAATTCCACTAATTTTACTTAAAATAAATGAGTTCATCAATTCATCCTCCAGAAATATCCATAATTCTTCCACATTTGATATGTTTCTTCTCTGAGTACAGTCTTCAATTATTATCCAAACAATTTCAATTCGATTGAGGTCAGAGCTATGAGAAGGCCAGCCCATGTGAGCAATTTCTTCATCTTCAAATAGGGGCCCTAACTTTATTTATCTGAGTACTAGTGTACGTTTTGCTGCTTGAAACTCTGTTGTTGAGGGTCAGCTGCTTGATGATAGGGGAGATTATGTTGACGAAGGAACTGTTCTATACTTCTACAATAACTCCTCCGTTCAGACGAACAATGGGACCAGGTCCAGCAGAAGAAACGATACTCTAAAGTCCAAACCATAACACTTCCACCTCAAAACTTAACAGTTTTCTTGACGCAGTTCAGAGTTAACATTTCCACTAATTTACGTTTAATTCGTACTTTCCCATTGGAACCAAAGATATCTAATTTTCTTTCACCCAACACTAGAATGTATTTTCGACCCCTGATCAATGGACCATACGACATGCTCTTTCCAAGCTTAAGATGGCTAGGTACCCTTAACTTTTGTCCAGAGCAAAATTTATTGTTTGAAGTGAAATATGGAACTATTGCCAGAATATTTGTTCAAATGCTTTGAAATTTCATACGAATACATATGAACTCTATATGAAAATACGCGCAAAATTTCAATAATGTGTGTTTTGTACTTTTTATGAAATAAAAAATTTAGATAACTTGTTCTTGCCTACCCTTATATATTTTGGCAACTAATGTACTACACACTTCATGATGTTTGTTTAATGACCTGTTAGAAAGGGGGGGGGGGGGGGGTCAATATATATAACTATTAATAGATATATTCTTTTCACTGTCACTTTTTTGAATGAATAATTCGAAAAGTTTTATTAATTGAAATAAAATGACGGGGTGATACAAGGAAAGCACCTACTAAATTTTATGAACTGAGGCTGTTCTCTGATATAACTTTAAATAAAAAATCTATCTATATAAATGTACCACAGTCCTTTTATAGTATTTAACAATTGATTAAAGACTATTAATTTCACTGCCAGATAGCCACAAAAATGTTTAGGCGTCACTTCATTACAATGTGTAGGCCTAGTATTCAATACGTATCCAATTTAATGAATAGTTATAGATACATATAATCATAGCCAGTTTGAAATTAACTTGACTGCTCACTCTCAAATCCCACAACGTGACTGTGCAACTTCTGAAAAAAGTATTTTCCAAGAATAATGAATAGGGTGTTTGTGCCAGTAATCGGCATACCTCTAGTAATCGGAATAGCAGACACCTTGAGTATAATTTTCTATATAATATATTAAGGAATAGAGGCATACGTACTAAATTATCAAAGAATCAACCACTATAATTGATTAGTAATTCTTTCTAATCATTTAACCACACAAATTAACAGGTAGCTTCCAATCATGGCGGAAAGTCAAGTTATCGGTCAGTTCGTTGTATTTTTCGTAAGAGAACGGTTCCTCTTTGAAACTCCTGAGTGTGTTTCAGTAGCTTTTAATGTACCAGGTGAATGTTTTTTAGAAGTAAAATTTACGATCTATCAGTGCATTTTAAAATTTAAGCAAACAAATACTTACTTTTTATTTAGAATGGTAGTCCGATCACTAGATTATCAGAACATCTAATTTTAATGTTCGGACAGACTGGCCGATTAAACATAGAATCCATCCGTCCACCCTGACGATTACTGGAAAAAACTTCCCGTCATGCGTCCGATAACAAACTGGTATTATTTTTAACTCATTAATTTAGATCGTTACTTTGACCAATAACATTAATGAATAAATTTTGAGATAGTTAAGCGTGTATATTCTCCGAATAAAATACGTTATTACATATGATAACAAGATATGATTACTTTAACGTCAAATATATAGATATTTTACATAATAATACCCACTTATATAGTGTCACGTGTGAATTATATATGGCGTTTTTCAATAACCAAAATACGTAAAATTCAATCAGAAGGATTTAGAATCAACAGAAAACAGGACTTCTACTCCAGGTTGTGACGTCATTAATAGCGACAAAGAATGGTTGAATCTACATCACAATAGTTGAAGAGGGCAAACCAGAGGGAATGTAGACGGCATATATAACGGCATTTATTTTTTAAGGGGACATTCGAATTATGTCCCGTTTAAACTTAAACAACAGTTATTTAGGGGCCGAAAATTACTTAGGAACCAAGCTTTGGAACTATTTCAATGAAAATCTAATTGAGGTAAAGCAATTTCAAAATAATTTTTAACAGTAAAAAAAATGTGTTATAGACTTATAGTTAGTATTATAATAAGGCAAAGATATCTGCAACTAAATAGACATGAAATGCGCATAACAATTACGGCTTGCTTTTATTTAAAATAGTTACCCCTTTTTTCAGAACTATTCTAATCAAAGAAAACGTATCTCTCTAAAACTAAATTAATCGATATTACTAAATACCAATCTGAGTCTTCTGAGAAATGAGTAAATTAAGCATTGATTGTCAATTTTAAAATATCTGAATATAGTCTATGTATACTTGGCAGACGAATCAAATATATGATAAACCTTATAATTTAAAGTAGCCGTTGATTCTTAAAGCGGGTAATTATTTCCTCTTGCATGTAGAACAAAGGTGGGCAAATGCAGCACTCAGTGCTATTATGGCCCTCAGAGCGGCACTCTTGCCCACCAGGTAAACGGTACTTTATTTTCATTCAAAGAAAATTTAGAATTTTTAGCCATGACTGCTTTATAAATTACAAGGAAAATATAAAAGAGGATGGTCAACTAATTGAAGAACAGTATATTTGTAATGACCTTGATACTTTGATAGTAAATTTTATCCGTTAATAAGGTATTTTTTGTTTATTGTTACAATAGTGCCGGTGTTTAATTTATTTACCTCTGTCTCTTTTTATCTAGATCAATTAATTTTATATCTTTCATACGCTTGTCTAGGGATATTCAAATACTGTTGTAAAAATGTATGCAATCATTTTTAATTCCCTTTTTTAATAAGTTAGGTAGCCATAGTAATTAATCCTGTGAATTTTTGAGTTACTTATTATTACTTATGCAAGATAGCTTTTTGTTTTGTTTTTATTGTGAATTATTTTCACGTCAAGAAAAAAATATTATAAATCATTTATTAATTCTTTTTAATGCAAATGATAAATCTACTACCAATATTTATGCACAAAATATGTACCGTTGTACATGTACGTACTTCAATTAAATCTACCACCTCATTATTTAATTACTCAGTATCCCCAGCAATTTAGAAAACGAAAAGAAAATTGGCACCGAGATTCCATCTTTCGGCACTGAAAACACAATGTGTGCCCACCCCTGATGTAGAAGGTAGCAGTTGTAGGAGCTTCAGCTTATGTAAATAAATTATCACATTTATATAAAATAACTTAGTTTTCAATTCTGGAGTATGGCAAACAACAATGTATAACTTGTTCAAACTTTCGAATGAAATGACAACACTAAAATATAGCGTATTTTTAACCATTGACGAAGTCTTTGATTGTGTGTAATAATAATATAAACATAATACTATTACTTAGTACAGTAGGAATTACATTAATAAAAAAATACACATTGATTGTATAGATATTAGGTATGACTAAATCTATTACTAGTAATTAGAAGCGGGAGAATAATTACACTATATAGTATTATATAAATCAGTCACTAATCGTAATCAACAAGTATGACGAACATTAGTTCCTTATGATTGGCCACCTGACGATAATAGAATTGGAAGTGACCGAACATAGATATTGCTATGACGATTACTAGCATTTTAGACTAATGGACATTTTTACTTTTAATTGAATAAGTAATAACATGAATGTGTTTATGTGTAAAGCGATTGGAAAGATAAAAATTCCAGCTTTCTAATGATAGTTGCATCGCGTTGGTAGCGTTTATATGCGACTTGTTATTGGTATTTGTTTGTAATTTATCCTTTAAGTGACCGATTACTGGCACAAACACCCTATACTAATAATTCTTGATTAAATGCTCTGAATCTATATAGCACCTCAGTCTATAGTCAAATCTTAACTATACGTACTGCCAAATAAATTGATAGTTTCAGTTCTCAGAAAGAAGGCATAAAATTAGATAAGGTAAATCAGAAATTAGTAATCGTTCCGATTGATTTGAGTCATGTTAACGCAAATTTGGAGATTACAGTTAGCAATCAACATATAGGTATTACCACTTTAGAAAAAGATATTTACAATACCATTCATTTAATGTAAAACAAATAGTATCAGATTACCCATTTGATATAAAAATATACCTTCATTCAGCAGAATGGTTTGGTTCGAAAGTCTAACTTATTTTGGAACTGAAGACCATGCCACTTATCTATAACTAGGGTGAATTAGGTAAATTGCGGCACGCTAACTAGGGTCAAGCAGGTAAATTGCGGCCCACTAACTAACTGCGGCCTGTAACAACAGAAACACCATAGCTTCAAAAAACACGTTAAAAAGTTAAATTAATATATTACAGCATGCACTGCGCTTATATTGATAGCTATGCAACATTTTAATGTAATTTCGGTTCAGAATGTTTTAGAGACTCTTGAGAGGACCGCAATTTAAAATTAAAGGGCTGCAATTTACCTGCGTGAGCCTAACTAATGAACATCATGGCTTAAAAATATTCATTAAATTGATCAATTATAACATGCATGGAGTTTCTTTCGATACACAACATTTCAATCTATAATCAGTTAAGGAACAAATTAGGGAAAACTTGGATGCAAAATTGCTTTGGCTCTCTAGGATTCTACAAGGATCCATCCACACTTCAATCCATTCACTATCAAAAGTTCAATAGAAACCTACACAGAACTTCAAACTACTTTGCCGCAATTTTGTATGTACTATAACTCGAACTATAACGCGAAAAATTGTAGTCACAGACCAATGTTGTAATGTACAAATAGTTTGATTGTTATGATATAAAATGGTATTTATTTCCCATATCACCTGTTCAAGGGAAATAATTTAAAGTGCATGTTCATGTGTTTATTTTGTACGGTGAATCAGAATATAAGTCTAAATTCTTCATTCGAATATTATCCCATTTTATTAATGTTCGGTTTCTCCGCTCTCAAAACTGTACAATGAATAAATAACTAGTTACCTTTGCAGAATGCGGGAAGGTCATATTTTCATCGGAATTTATTTATCATCTTGTTATTCGCTTAACTGAAAAAGTATTCAACCAAATTGCCTGAAATTTGGTGAAACGATTGGTCCATGGTCCAGTGACCTGCAGCTAGAATTTTGGGAGCGATCCGGTCAAAAGTTAAGGTCATTTATAACTCAAAAAGTATTGAACCATATTGCATGAAACTTAGTGGGACGATTGGTCAATATAATATACAGGAACAATTTTGTTTAGATTTTGAGAGCGATCGGGTCATAGGTCAATAATCAAGGTCAAGGCCATTTTGTAACTCAATAACCTCAAAAAGTATACCCAAGAAACACTGCATGGTTGGCCCAACTACGGGTACCATCCCAACAAACATATGAATGTCGATTCGATGCCGTTTGCTGTCGAATTCGTAGCGCTAACTGTGGGTATCGACTTAGCAACCATTTCGACTCATAGTAGATATCGGAATGACTGTTTCTAAAGGATATCTGAATTTACACTTCGAGTAGAAACACGAAAAAACCGATACATGGTTTTAAACAGCATCATCTTGACGTCGGCATGTCGGTTTCCAAACGATATCTGAATTTATACTTCGACCAGAAAGTACGAAAAACAGATACGTAGTTTTAAAAAAGAAATCGTTTCAAATTAGGAAATTCATTTTCTTATCTTCCTGTTTTATAATAAGTACAGGAAATATAGGAATTATTTCTATTCAATTGGATTGTACCTTTCTATATGACGTACGTTGTTGCTCCCTTTGAACTATACTTAATAATTTAGTACACTTTATGGGGGGACTACGGCAGTTTATTAAAGGTACGATCGGGCATTAGCATGCTAGTGCGATTGTACAATGGATCAACGTAAAAGTAATCGATTTTTGGAACATCGGTTGTTGAACAGTGTTCCTCCAGTACCGTGAAAATGAATGGATAACCAATCAAGTGATTTTTCGATCGCCAGTGCATTTATTGTAATAAATCTAACTATTTTAACCTCTTATTGTAAATAAGCCCCGAGGGGTTCCTGAAGCTGTCTTTGGTAATGGAAGAGAAGTGGGGGTGGCGTCCCTTGGGACCCAAACTGTTGTAATTTGGATTATGTATTGTCTATTTTATGTTTACCATGTTTATTCCTGTTTTTAAACTCTCCATGCAGTTTTAGAGGATAGCGCTAGGGTTATGCTTTACAATTACGTACGAGATCTTAGATTTTGTGTTAGGTAGGCTCGTAGACTTCATTTACTATCACCTCTTCATTTCCCTCTATCATCCGGGCCTTGAGTGCAGCCACCGGTGCTTGTAACCATTTTTGTCACATTCCTCGGCGAAAGGAAAATTGATCGAATAGATCATGCAGCTTCATTTTTTTCTTCCATATGTGAGTGCAGTAACCGCTGTTTATCCCAGCAAACATGAATGTATCTATTCGATGTCTAAACGACTCTGTGTAACCTCTCTTCCGACATCGAACACCAGTAACAAATTAGACTTGGTGACATCAAGTAGACTTCAATCCGATATCCGTTTGCACCGCTAAACCGCATCATATCAAGTATATTTGGCATCGAAGCAATACCGTTATAACAGTGTTGAATAGAAAGATAAACTACGACATCCAACATACTTAGGGATTCTCCATCGAACAGACGCTTAATTATATATCTAATATGCTTCGAAACGATATCCACTTGCATCCAAAAAAATAAAGAAATTAAAATTGAAAACTCTTACTTCATTGATATAACGTACTGTACAGTTAGATGCATATCAATTTGGTTAATGTTACATAATACTATGTGCTAATTAAATGGGAAGAAATGAAGTGATGTGTCCGGGTATCGTTCGTGGGTCTATCCGTCCTCGTGCCTGTACCTCTGTCACATTGCCACCGTGGATGCATTTGACTGAAAAAAAATTTTGATATTAAACGACCCGGAGATACTTAAAGATATTTTAAAGTGAATAGAACAATACAGGCAAGCACCGCTTTTATAACCTAAATCACAACTTATTCCTACCACAAATAGTAATGAGTTGGTCAAATTTTTATATAATTGTAACTCCTTGAAAATTTCGTTCCCTATGAGTTCAAATTAAAGAAAATGTTTCGAGGCCACGACTTAGAATAAAGATGAAAGCTCTGTGATGCATTAATTAAAATTAATAGATAATTAGATTTTTATAATTATTGTGTTTCATTGAACAATCAGGAATTTTGTTCTATGTGAAATATTTTTAGCAATAGGGTATATATTTCAAGTTATTAATAGGGTCTGTATTTTCGAACACGTGATAAAGGAAAATATAATAATTATTATTTAACTACTATTTAATTAGTAACAAAATAGCTGAAGGTATGATACCAATTGAAATAAAAGTTAAATAATGGTTATTATATAGATTTATTGAGTCCGATTACCACTTCAAGTTTAATTATCTATAATTACGTGAATCACTGAATTTTAATTGTCTCATTTGCAGCTTTTGGCACTAGGTGAAAGCTCAAGTTATCGGATATGGGGTTCCGCATTTTACGTAGAAAAATTATTTATGTATTGATTTTTATTTCTAAACTTGTATTTTACGTACTGGTATCATGGATACCAATTTAAGTAAGAATTTAATAATGATAATTGTTATATTTATTTCTTACATATTCGAAAATGAGGAACCGTTCGATAACACAGAATTTACTCTAAAATGGAACATGGTAAATAGCCCATCAACTTTTAATTATTTACGTTTAGTAGAGGTCTGCTTCGGAACCAATGGCCACGTCGCTGACGTCAAAAGGAAATGAAATACAAGGGACTGGAAGAAGCAGTCAGAAAAGAAAGTGGCTCCATGGACAAAGTCACGACGCTCATGGATGCTGAAAAGCTACTCCGTGAATGCTTTCACTTACATAGGAATGTGACAAAAATGGTCACAAGCACCGGTGGCTGCACTCAAGGATGGTAGAGGGAAATGAAGATGTGATAGTAAATGAAATCTACGAGCTTATCTAACACAAAATCTAAGACCTCGTAATTGTAGAGCATAACCCTAGCGCTATCCTCTAAAATTGCATGAAGAGTTAAAAACACTATAAACATGGTAAACATAAAATAGACAATACATAATCCAAATTACAACAGTTTGGGACCCAAGGGACGCCACCCACTTCTCTTCTATTCACCAAAGACAGCTTCAGGAACCCCTCAGGGCTTATTTACAATAAGCAGTTTAGAATTTATTCATAATAATAAATGCACTGGCCATCGAAAAATCACTTGATTGGTTATCCATTTCGTTTTCACGGTACTAGAGGAACACTGTTCAACAACCGATGTTCCAGTATCGCTTACTTTTCGTTGATCCAGTTCACAATCGCACTAGCGTGCCAATGCCCGATCGTACCTTTACAAATGCCGTAGTCCCCTATAAGTGTATTAATTATTGGGAATAGTGTAAAGGGAGCACTACGTATGTTATATAGAAAGCTACAATCCAATTGAATAGAAATAATTTCTACATTTCAATACGAATTATAAAACAGGAAGATAAGAAAATGAATTTCCAAATTTGAAACAATTTTTTTAAAACTACGTATCTGTTTTCGCACTTCTGGTCGAAGTATAAATTCATTTATCGTTTGGAAACAGACATGCCGACGTCAAGATGATGCTGTTAAAACCATGTATCGGTTTTCGTGTTTCTATCCGAAGTGTAAATTCAGATATCATTTAGAAATAGACATTCCGATATCTACTATGAATCGAAATGGTTGCTAAGTCGATACCCACCGTTAGCGCTACGAATTCGACAGCAAATGGCATCGAATCGACATTCATATGTTTGTTGGGATAGTGTCCCTTTTGGTTACATTCCTTGCTAAGTGACTGCACTCACAGAGTAGCTTTTCCAGATCCATGAGCATTGTCACCGACGGTGTTAAGAGACTTTGTTCATGAATCCACTTTCCTTTCTGACTGCTCCTTCCTATCTCTTAAGCCGCGTACACACTGGTAAGTTTCTCGAAGTGCTTTGAGTGAAGTGCTTAAGCCGCGTACACACTGGTAAGTTTCTCGAAGTGCTTTGAGTGAAGTGCCTCCATAAGTCACTTAATGGGCGTATTTCTTAAGTGCTTTCGAGAACCGCTCCGTATGGTGTTTGCACTCCGCACTGCTCAGTGTCTCTGTGACTGTCAACAAATGAGGAGACTGTAGACTCGCAGCAACAGAGAGAACGATTGTCAAGCTGGCCGAGAAATCTCGTGACATCTTTCATAGATGCGTTGAAAGAAAACCCTTGTCTATGGGATGTAAAAAATAATGATTACAAAGATAGGAATAAAAAAATTGAAGCTTTCAATAAAATAGTGTTGGATTTAACACCTATTAGTACATTTAATATAACTGTTGAAGATATTAAAAAGAAGTTAAATACTTTAAGATCTCAATATAGGAAAGAGAATGTAATGCTACAGACTTCGAAGAACTCTGGGGCTTCTTCTGATGACTTATATAAACCAAAATTGTGGTGAGTAGAGTAGAATTTTCTATTTATTATAAGATATTAATTTATATTGGAGCCATGCATTCACAAGTAAATATAGAATTTATTGTCTACCTAGCTAGTTACTACACAACAATAATATAAATTGATTTGCTTTTAATTTTTATTGAACTAATTGGTATTTCTAGCAACTTCGAACGTATTCTGAATATAATTCTATTGTTTTGATAGTTATATTTTGATAATGACATAAATAATTAAAATATCTATCTAATAACTTATTAATTCAATCATAATATATACATATCGTAATATGATTAGACGATGTAATGTTTAATGAAACCTTGTTCTGTTTCAATGTTCAAGTATTCCATATATACATAAATACTACTAAAAGTCTAAAAAGATATATCTTTGGTTGTTAAAGTAGTTACTTATGTTACTATTTTGTTGATACAAACCTTCGAGAACATTACTAGATTATTTAAATCAATTAACTTATTTAACTAAACTTGCTCTAGTATATTTTTATTCTGGAAATATAACTATATATTTCCGTCTTCTGATGCACGAGTTAGTGCGTGTACTTTTCAGTGCACTATAACTGTTGAAACTGGCCTTAATAACAATTGATATAATGCGTTAAATATTACATTTCATGATTTCCTACCTAGGCACTATTTTTGTTTGTAGCAAATAATAATCTTATCTTATTAGTTTGCTGAAAAAAAAATGTGACTAGCAGTAATGAAGTATGAATATATAATATATCCATATGATAAATATATGAATACCAGTTACCATGTAATTAATATTGAGTGATTTTCGTAGAAATGTTATTAATGGTATGATTGTTTTGCAGGTACTTCGAACAACTCCGTTTTCTCTATGATGGGGACACACCTAGGGACACTGTTTCATCGCTAGATGTTTCAATTCAACATCCAGTTGAACCATCAACATCATCTAATGTTATTAATGAAGTACGTACTTGCACATTTATTAGTTTTGTGGTTATAATTGCTATACATAAAGTAATATTGCACATATTCTATATGATTATTTTTTGAGAAATATGAACATTTGAAGGAGAAGGAAAAACGATATGGTAATTTATTATTATAATAGTTACATCATGGCACACGCCTATTAATGGCTGAACTATAGGTACCAGTAATTTCAACCTGTTGACAACAACGAAATATATTATAAGAAATAGTCTACTACGCTCGGTTGTTCTGCCAAGGTACTGCGCCTTCGTTGTTGAAATAATGACTGAAATCATCCCTAATCTTCTTTGCCCTCACTGAACTTGGACGAGGGATTCTCTGCATTCCTAGTAGGGACGGATCCTGACGCCATCTCCCTTGGTTAACTATTCCAGTAGAGAGATTTTCATGATCCATATCTTCATTAGGCGCATACTCCGCTTTGTTTTTTGTTATCAAGAAATTGTGCAGACAAATGAAACAGAGAACAATATCAACCACTTTATCAGGCGACAATCCAATAGGTGCTAGAAATATTCGAAATCGGTTGGCTAAAATACCAAAGGCATTTTCAACAGTTCGCCTAGCACGTGAAAGACGGTAGGAAAATACATTCTCTTCAGACGACATGCTTCGATGAGAAAAAGGTTTCATCAAATATTCCGTCAACGGAAACGCATCGTCACCTATGAAGACGTGTGGTAGTATCCTCTGACTCTCGCGTATGGTACATGGATTTTAAGATTTCATGTAGATTGACTTGTGCAGATTATCCTGTCAGAATTGAATTTATGTCTCTGATGATTGAATATCCTTCATTTTTGGATAATATGTACTGATTAGTGATTACTAATATAAGCTTTACGTAATATCTCTATCATAAATATTCTTGAGAAATTATAATTTTTTTTATCTCTCTGATTACTTTAGAAATTGACCTGCCTCGCGCCTCAATTTGCTCTATTGTTAATGGAATTACTGAGAATGTTGAATATATGACTTACTTTCATTATTTCTATTATCTGTAGAAGTTTATGACATTCTCACGCTGAGAATTATCTGGAATATTAAGAAGCAGAGTTCAACCAAGTTCCTCACCTCGTTATAACTAGGGTTGAGACTTTGCATATCTTGCATAGTGGTGAAATAATGCATATGCATATAAAAAACGCATATGCAAATCTTGAAATGCATATGCAAATCTTGAAATGCATATGCAAATCTTGAAATGCATATGCAAATCTTGAAATGCATATGCAAATCTTGAAATGCATATGCAAATCTTGAAATGCATATGCAAATCTTGAAATGCATATGCAAATGTTGAAATGCATATGCAAATAGAAAATGCATATGCAAAATAGAAAGTGCATATGCAAATTAGATGCACATTAGAAAAAATAATATGCAAATAGAAAATGATTAGTAAAATAAGTTTATTTTTGATATTCAAATGATAAACTTCTACATATATTAATGAATAGTATCAGGCGAATGAAAAAAACTAGATTTTTATTCTACTTAAGAAATTTAAATTATTATAGGGTAGGTTATATCGAGGTGGGGAACGTGGTTGAACTATGCTTCTTAATATTCCAGATAATTATCAGAGTGAGAATGTCAAAAACTTCTACAGAGAATAGAAATAATGAAAGTAAGTCTTCATATATTCAACATTCTCCGTAATTCCATTAACAATTGAGCTATTTGAGGCGCGAGGCAGGTCAATTTTTAAAGTAATCACAAAGATAAAAAAAAAATATAATTTTCTCAAGAATATTCATGATAGAGATATTACGTAAAGCTTATATTAGTAATCACTAATCAGTACATATTATCCAAAAATGAAGGATATTCAATCATCAGAGATATTAATTCAATTAAGACAGGATAATCTGCACAAGTCATTCAAGTCAATCTACATGAAATCTTAAAATAACTTGGCCCATCAAATATGGCGAGTCTTATATACACACCTCTAGTTTCATGTGATGGAGAGGGGATATTTTCTAGGTACAAGAAAAACCTAAAATATACAGTAACTAGATTACGTACACTCGGTAGAGCGCATACCTTCGCCGCCGTTTTGACGTGTTCTGACAAAATGGTTCTTGTATATTGACTATCCGTCCCACCAAGTTTCATGCAATATGGTTCAATACTTTTTGAGTTATGAATAACAATGACCTCAGACCGGGTCGCCCCCAAAATTCTACAAGAAGTTTACTGGACATTGAGCAATCGCTTCACCCAATTTCAGGCAATTTGGTTGAACACTGCTTCAGTTATGCGAATAACAAGATGATAAATAAATAAATACTGGATAAAATATAACCTTCTGCAAATTTGCGAAGGGTAATAATAAAATTTTAATTAAACTTATCGACTGATTTTCCTATTTAGTGTTACTGCACTAGTGGTACTGCATATATTCATTTATATATTCTATATATAGGCAAAGCTCGTACAACGGACAGTATAATTAAAGGTAATGCCCCCTACAAAGGACCAAAATTATTAGTTTAATTGGGGATTTTAACTTTTAAGAAACTATAAAGAGTGTAAACAATCTCAGATTATTATTGAATACATTTATTAATGAAAATCTTGAAATATTTATATAACTTACTCATATAAATGTACGTAGGTACGAAATAATAAGGTAAGTAAAATAAAAAAAAATATTAGTTACTAAACCAAGTGAAAATATAGGGTAGTTACACCTCTTTTTAATTTTATAGAGCTTCTCTAATCAAAGAAAATGTGTAGGAAATGAGTAACAAAATCAAAATACTGAAAATCTTAAAAACAATATATTAAGTGTTTATTGTAAATATTGTAATGCCTTGAATACAATAAATGTACGACTAGATAATTGGTAGACGAACAAACCCGATCTCTGTTCTTATGAATAGGATCAGCTCTTTTTATGTCTCTCTCATCAAATAATATAGAGACATCATAGAGTCAGACGGACGTGTGGTGTAGTGTGACGCTCTGTCAATGTTTACACTCGCTATTACTAGCTAAGACCCTAGTCTGAACTACTTCAGTGCATGTTCAAAGTATCCAACTAGTGTCACTGTTCTTCAGTTAATTTGGCTGCATATTGTATCATTGTTCTTCAGATACTTTATCTATTAATTATCAGTGCCACTTCTGCAAGTCAGCCTAGTGTTGTTAACTGCTACTCATCGTCTGTTCTTTCCTGTGAGCTGATCATAATGCCTAAGACAGCTAAAAATTCTACTGAGCATAATGTACCTCAACTGCCTGCCAGCGCCAAATCCACTATTCCTACCGATCAGCTCGCCACTATCGGTCGCTCTGACAATGGATTGGATGGCCTCTCTGAAGAGGGTAGGATTATCTTTTCTTTGATAGTGGATAAGTTAGATTCTATTATCAGCGAATTGAAGGTAAATCATAGCAAGCTAGAGAAGGTTGAGCAAGAAAATGTAAATCTAAAGGCTAAACTGGTGAAATTGGAGGAACGTCTGGACAATCTGGAAAGCAGTAACCGCTCTTCAAATCTTATATTGTCCGGAGCTGAGTTGTCTACCCTATCTGGAGATAGCAAGACTGCTGTCATTGGGCTACTCAAACGTAAAGTGCATTGTGAGATACCACCAGAAAATATTTTGGCAACTTATCGTCTCGGCTCAAGACCATTAACACAGTCTTCGGATAGTAGAAATGTAATGATTAAATTTCTTGATAGAACAGTTCGTGATGATGTGTTGTCGGCATGCATGAGAGTAAAACCTGGTAATTTATATGCGAATGAAGATCTCATTCCTCTTCGAGCAAAAGTACTGTTTTCATTAAGGCAGGTTAAAAAGAAATCCAATGGCTTAATAGTTGCCGTTGGTTCGCAAAATGGAAGAGTGTTCGCATTTCTGAAACCACCGAATTCTTCTGCTAGAAATCAGAAAATATTTATTAACAGTATGGAAATGTTGGATCAGATCTGCATTAAAGAATTGGGAGCCCCTTCGGCTTCGTTATGTGATGGTGTGGAGCGGGACTGACTTTTAGTCCACAGGTGTTGTGTTTCAGTTTTCTTGGTGTTCATTTATTTTCATATATTATCATGTAGTATTTATTCAGCTGCTCAATATTGCAGTTACCTATTATTGTATTTTTTTCCTCACAATGTAGTGTTTGGAAATCCTAAATTGAGTCTCTCAAAAGGTTATTTTGTATTTTCGGAGTTATTTAATGATACTAATTATTTCTTGAAATGAACAACGAGTTATTCGATGATATAGATGTTGACTTGAATTTCTTTAATCGTCTCCATGACGATGGTAATGCTGAACTTTGTAGTGATTATTATCTCTCCGATACATTTAAAAATTTACTACCTCTGTCTGTAGATAGCTTTTCTTTGATTCATTACAATATAAGGTCCCTTGTACCTAAGCTAGATGAACTGCAAGCTGAATTAAAATCTCTAAACTGTATGTTTGATATAGTATGTTTTAGTGAGTGTTGGTTGAATGAAGATACTGTCGATTTGGCTAAATTCGTAAACTATCAGAATTTCCATAACTTGAGAGCTGAAAGACGTGGTGGTGGAGTGAGTATTTTTATTCTGGAAAAGTTTAAATGTAAACACTTAACTCATATATCAGTTATTTATGACTATATTGAGACAATATTTTTGGAGATTTCATATGGAAGTATTTATGTGCTTGTAGGAGTAGTTTATCGACCCCCTAATACCAACTATGTTACATTTGAAAATAAAATTTGTGAAATATTGTCAGGGTTAAGACTTGCTAAATACGCAAGGGTGCTACTATGTGGCGATTTTAATTTGGATCTGTTAAATTTGAATAGTGGTAGTGCTGGTGATTTTTTAAATTCAATGCATAGTTTTTCATTGGTACCCTTAATTAGCAAACCTACTCGTATTACTGATGTTGGTGCTACTTTAATTGATAATATTTTTATTTCGTGTGATTCAGGATGCATCTCTGGTATAATAGTTAGTAGTTTGTCTGATCACTTCCCTATTTTTGTTATCATTAAGGACATATTTAGTCCTTCAGAAAATCAAATTGGGTCAGTTAAAATTGAGTATAGGATTGTCAATGAAGTTTCTGTTAGTAATTATTGCATTGCTTTAAATGGTTTTGATTTTCATGAATTACTCCGTGAAGAAAGTGTAGATGATGCAATGTTGATGTTTACTGATGTAATTGTTCGACTCTATGATGAACACTGTCCTATTAAATGTAAAACCGTTTCCTCTAGATCTAATAATAAACCATGGATTTGTGGTCATGTTTTGGAGGGTATTCGGAAACGTCAGAGTCTCTACTTGTTATATCGTGTTAATAAAATTTCACACGTAACTTATAAAAGATATAGTAATTATGTAACCTCTCTCATTAGAAAGTCAAAACGTGATTATTATAGAAACAGGTTTACCCAGTTTAGGAATGATATTAAGAAAACTTGGAATACAGTTAATAACCTGATGGGTAAATCTTTCAGGCGTTCTGTCGAAATTAATGAGATGAGAATTGATGGTGACATATCTGTGGACAGTCATAAAATTGTCAATTCTCTTAATGATTTCTTTTCTAATGTTGCGTCACAAATTGAGAGCTACCAGTTATATAACTCCAATGAGTTATATAACTGGTAGCTATGTGAATTCATTTGTGTTTACTCCTGTTAATGCTGACGATGTCAATACTACTATTTTATCCATGAAGAATAAATCATGTAATGTGCACTCTGTCCCTGTGTCAATACTGAAGAGGATAAGTCACATAATATCACCTGTATTTGCATGTATTATTAATGAATCTGTTTTTTCAGGGAATTTTCCTGATTCATTGAAAATTGCTAAAGTCATCCCACTACATAAGAATGGCGCTAAAAATGAATTATCCAATTATCGACCAATATCGATATTACCTACCTTTAGTAAAATTATAGAGAAGATAATTTATAAACAAGTGTATAAATACTTGTTGAAATCTTCTATTCTTTCTGAGGATCAGTTTGGGTTTAGATCTCAAAGGTCTCAAAGGTCTCTTGCCTTATTACATTTCTTACATTTTCTATATTCAACCCTGGATTCAGGTAAATGTGTTTTGTCGATATTTTTGGACTTTTCTAAGGCCTTTGACTGTGTAAATCATTCCATATTATTGTCTAAGATGCATCACTACGGATTTAGGGGATTCATTCATGGATGGTTTAAATCTTATCTATCTGGGCGCAAGCAGTATGTTTCCTTAGGTACAACATCTTCTGATCTTAAAGATAGTACTCATGGGGTGCCACAGGGAAGTGTACTGGGCCCGCTAATGTTTCTTATATTTATAAACGACCTTACAAATGCATCCAATCTATTCAAATATACCCTTTTTGCAGATGATAGTACCCTCTCTTTTAGCTTCGACCCTAGGTCTGATTTGATGAACTGTCATGCAATTGTTAATAATGAATTATCTAACATTCATAACTGGCTCCTGGTGAATAGGATTAGAATTAATGTTGACAAAACCAATTACGTGCTTTTTAATTGTAGGCGGAAACTAGAATTTCCTGTGATTTCTATTGGGAGTGGAGTTATATCTAGGGTTGAAAAGGTGAAATTTTTGGGAGTTGTATTTGATGAAAATTTAAAATTTGGGGATCATGTTAGTTATATAACTTGCAAAATATCAAAGACTGTTGGATTACTCAATAGACTCAAGTACTGCTTACCAAATGAAATATAACTTCGTTTGTATGACTCTTTGATTACTCCCTATTTAACCTACTGTATTGAAATATGGGGCGTTACCTCTGCTTGCTACCTTGATAAAGTAATTAAAATTCAAAAATCTGCCATAAGAGTTGTCAATAACTTACCATATATTTCGCACACCTCTCTCCATTTTAAGAATTTAAACATACTAAAGTTCCCCCAACTTGTTGAATACCGTATCCTGGTATTGTTGTATCGGGCAGTTTTCTATAGTTTAAATTCCTATCTGTTTATGAACCTTCCACGGAATAATGATGTTCACTCCTATTCTACAAGAAACAGCACTGATTTGCGAATTCCACGTTTCTTGAAGTCTAAATCGCAGATGTGTGTTTCTTTCATTGGTCCTAAACTGTGGAATGCGCTGCCGGATGCAATAAAAACATCTTCCTCTCTGTCGGTGTTCAAGAAAGCTCTCAGAAGCCATATGATTGATGCCTATTAGGAGGTAATTTGTGGATTTATTCTCGTGAACTGGTTGCTCTTAGCATTGTAATACCCGGATTACTGTCTTATTTGTATTTTTTGTTCATTTTGTTTTCACAATGTTGAAGCTTAGTATCGATGTCTGTTACTCTACCGGCATTTTTATTAGTGATTCTAGATTTTTTTCAATTTTTTGCCTTAACAATTGCACTTGAATTTTTTAAATATCTTATATAGGTTGCCCTGAAAGCCTTTTTGAGCTTCTTGGGCCTTGATTACATAAATAAAATATTATTTTGTTTTAATTTTTTGCTATACATTTCTTATGTTTTCTTGAATAAATTGTTTCATTGTTTCATTGAATAGAATATTAGTTAAACTATATAATTTAAAGAGGTTGTTGTAGGAGTTGCATGGCCAGAAAAACGGATAATTTTTGTCTTTTTTAGGGGCTGTTCATTTAAAGATCGTCCGCTGTACGAGCTTTAATTACCTGTATACTAGATTCTTCATATTCAAGACTTGATAAATGTACTTGAAAACAGCTTTGTAAGAAGTGTTTCAATATGTATTGAAATTGTCTTCAATTAAAAGATATTAAGATATCCTTTATTCTACCACTTAGTTATTTTTTTTTTACATTTAATAAAAAAAAATATTTAAAATATATGAGCTTCTTAGTAACAGCCTATTTCGAGAAATCCATACTTGTAATGTTTTTTAAATTAAAATTAAAAATTATTTTCTGCATATATTTTATATATGCGTTTTATAAATGCATTTATTTTGCATATGCGTTTCATAAATGCATATGCGTTTTATAAAATGCATATGCGTTTTATAAAATGCATATGCATTTAATTAAAATGCATATTTCAAGCGAATATGCACTAAATATTTATGTGCATATACTGCATAATATGCAGTGCATATTGTCTCAACCCTAGTTATAACCTACCCTATAATAATTTAAATTTCTTATGTAGAATAAAAATCTAGTTCTTATTCATTCGCCTGATACTATTCATTTATATAGGTAGAAGTTTATCATTTGAATATCAAAAATCAACTTATTTTACTAATCATTTTCTATTTGCATATTATTTTTTCTAATGTGCATCTAATTTGCATATGTACTTTCTATTTTGCAAAAGCATTTTTTATTTGCATATGCATTCTCTATTTGCATATGCATTTCAAGATTTGCATATGCATTTCAAGATTTGCATATGCATTTCAAGATTTGCATATGCATTTCAAGATTTGCATATGCATTTCAAGATTTGCATATGCATTTCAAGATTTGCATATGCATTATTTCAGCAATATGCAAGATATGCTAAGTCACAACCCTATTGATTAGATATCTAACCAATATTTATTGATTTTTGTATTTCTAAAATGAAAGTCAGATTACATCTGACGTTATACCTTTCCAGGCTAGATTAGGTCTCAATTAGTAATCGTACTTTATGTAAATAATTCAAAGCCTATTTATAAGATAAGATAAGAAAACCACAGACCTTTCTATATTTTTTTATTGATGTCAGGATGCTCTACCAGGTTACAATAAAAATTAATTTATTTATATGGTAAAGTTCCTAGACATTGAGCAGTTCTACATTTTCGGACACGTAAGAAAGAACTATGTAATAATTAAAATAAAAGACTAGTTCAATGCTTGATATAATATCTATATAATAGGAATTGATCTCCCTACAAGTGAACATTAGTAGTATCAGAGAAAAGAGAATCATCCGGAAATATAATCGGAAAAAAAAATCTGGAAAAAAATTCCAGGAAAAAAAATCGAAAGTTTTTGAGATAGAATTTCTGGATAAAAAATTTGGAAAATATTCCAATAAGATTATATTAAAAAGGAAAGACCTGTTTTATTTGTTTCAGATAGATTTACTGATATAGTAGAACTCTTCTATAGTAAACTTCAACTAGTTCACTATAGAGAGTTTACTATGCCATAGAGGATATAAGAGATGAATAAAAAACGTGTTTTTTTTGAGGCAGACCATAGAAAAAATTATTTCTTTTTGAAATAAATTCAATATACAGGGTAATTTAATTCTTATTATACAGAAGTTGCACTGGTAGAACTCCTGTTTCATTTTATCACTTATCCTATAGAAGTAAGTTCGCTATACAGGAATTCACTATAGATGAGTTCCACTGTATTAAATGATTTATAATATGTATACTTAAACATAATCTTAAATACATTTCATGTTAAACTAGTAAATTCATGCCAAAATGTCAACTAACACTGTCGGTGGTAGTTCTCATGGATGCAGAAAAGCTACACCTTGAACCAAGGAATGTGACTGAAACAGACACAAGTACCGATGACTGCAGTCACAAAAGAGAAAACTGAAGGTATGTGCCTACCTAACACATGTATTTCAGACCTTTTAAACTTTATAAAGGTTTAAGCAAATAATAAAAGGGAATGATATCAAGTAAACAAAATATATGATCAGGTTTCTTGTATATTAGCTAAAACTTCGGAACTCTATTGTTCTGGCGAGGTTTTCTCAATCCATCCTTCAGAGTGGCTTACCTCTCAGATTTCTTGTCGAAACTATGGATGACAGAGATGTACCTGCAAAAAAAAAAAAACTTTAAAAATGTGAAATGCAAACTCACAAACACCTACTGCCTAGGTATGAGGGGAAATACAAGAGGGTTATAACTAGTGGGTATCCGTGGAAAATGCACAGTAACGAGCCTTATAACAATATTTAGGATTTATAATAAAGTATATAATAAATTTAAGGAAATTCATCTATTTTATAATTTATAATTATCTACTTTATGGCTTCTAATTAAAATAACTCACCATCAAAATCTGGTGAAATTAGAGGGGACTGACACAAGATGAGCAGCTGCTGTACTGGGTTCTGTAAATATTAATTACATTAGTTGATTTAATAGGAATAATGAAATAAAATGAATAAACAAATTAGAAAAGAAATGAAATATGAAAATAAAATTAAAACTAAATATACTCAATTAATTACTGTTCTAATTAATTAAAGACTCTTACAGTCTTAAAATTAAAACAACCCACCATTAGTGCTGATAAAGAGGAGACTGG
>CANNZV010005077.1:0-31526 GCA_947561585.1 Caprella mutica | reverse complement strand
CTACAGCAAGGGATCTATCTACAGTATAGGATCTATCTACAGCAAAGGATCTATCTACAATAAACGATATATCTACAGCGAAGATCTCTCTACAGCAAAGGATCCATCTACAGCAAAGGGTCTATCTACAGTAAAGGATTTATTTACTGCAAAGGATCTGTCCACAGCAAAGGATCTATTTACAGCAAAGAATCTATGTTCAGCAAATAATCTATCAACAGTAAAGGATCTATCTACAGCAAAGGAACAATCTACAGCAAAAAATCAATCCACAGCAAAGGATCTATCTACAGTAAAGTAGCTATATACTGCGAAGGATCCATCTACAGGAAAGGATCTATAGACAGCAAAAGATCTATCTACAGCAAATGATCTATTAACAGCAAAAGTTCTATCTACAGCAAATGATCTATCTACAGGAAAGGATCTATATACAGGAAAGGATCTATCTACAGCAAAGGATCTATTTACAGTAAAGGATCTATCAACATCATATGATCAAGCTACAGCAGTTTACAGTTAAGGATCTATCAACAGCAAAAGATCTATCTACAATATGGGATATATCTACAGTAAAGGATCTATCTACTACAAAGGATCTATCTACAGCAAACGATCTATCTACAACAAAGAATCTATCTACAGCAAAAAATATATCTACAGTAAAGGCTCTATCCACAGCAAGGCATCTATCTACAGCAAAGCATCTATCTACAGCAAAGGATCTATCTACAGCAAGGGATCTATCGACAGTAAAGGATCTATCTACAGCAAAGGATCCATCTACAGCAAATGATCTATCTACAGTCAAGGATCTAAAAAGAGCAAAGGATCTATATACAACAAAAGATCTAGTAACAGCAAAAGTTCTATATTCTGCATAGGATCTATCTACAGCAAAGGATCTATCTACAGAAAAGTATATATCTACAGCAAAGGATCTATATACAGCAAAGGATTTTATCTACAGAAAAGGATTCATCTACAGCAAAGGATCTATCTACAGCAAAGGATCTATCTACAGCAAAGGATCTATCTACGGCAAAGGATTTATTCTTTTATTTATAGCAAAGGATCTTAGATCTATTTACATCAAAAGATCTATCTACGATAAATGATCTATGTAGTTGCTAATAGCATTTCTACATTTTTTCTATATAATTACTTTAATTGTTGATAATTTAATATTTTGTACGTAAAACCCTAGTGCTAGAATGGCAATAGTTCAGTACCGGTAAAACTCTAAAACTAAACAGTCATGGGATTATTGTTGTGCCCATTTGAAAGATTTGATTTGAATAAGTGTAGATTGCTGAAAAATTAGGTAAGAACATTTAGTGGTATTGTTTAAATAATTAATTTGTTTGTATTTCTAATAACTTTCTATAGCTAGGATATTCCTTTTTATATTTGCTCGTAATCTTTGTTTACAATACGTATTTACTCAAATTTGTTCATATGAGACGTACATTTGAATTTAAAACTTCGATTATTCTTATTAAATTTAACGTAGTTATAGTGCATCCTTTCATGATTTAAAAATAGCATTTCTTATCCTGCACTTTGCAATTGATAAATTATCAGTAAATCTTAGTTAAACAATTTAAATTAGTCTACCTTAATTATGTTTCGTTCAATTTTCTATAATTATTGTAATGCTTAAAATTTATAAATTAGTCTCCCAGTCAAACTTTAAATTTGTAGCTAACAGTATGTTTGTTAATTTAATTTATTTGTCGGTAGGTACCGTGTTGTCTCCATGTCCCATGTTTAAGAAGAAAGAAATAAAACCTAACTCTACCAAGTCTTTTCACCTCTACTGATGAATAAAAAGGAATTTAACACGCGTACCTAAAATGAAATCTGCCTATCATTGAAAATTTAAAATTCATGCATAAATCTACATTAAAACTTTATTGGAAATACAAGAATTAAAACCATGAATTCATCAGTGATTAAAAATTTAAGTGGATGAATTCAATAGTACCTAATTTAGTGCTAAGTGAATTTAAAAAACTAGTGTTGTGAACTACCAATAAAATGAGTGATACTGAAGGTGAATACGAAGAAACTATAGTTTTCCCATCTGGAAAACTAGGTGCAATTACTAGAGTAAAAAATGAAATTAAAAACTGTATGAAAGATTATGAAACAGGGTCTGTATTAGTAGATCCTTTAGTTGAAAAATTGAAAACTAAAATATCTAATTTCGAAAGGGCTTGTGAAATTGAAAATGTGAAGAATTGTTCTCCCGAAGAAAAAGATTCTTTTGATAAATGGGTCAAATGCCAACAAAAGAATTATGATATTTTCCTCAAGAAATTTCAATTGTGGGCTCTAGAAAATAGCTATCAAGAAGTCGAATTCGAAAACGATGATGATCAAAATAATGATCAAAATGCTGATCAAAATAATGCTGATCAAAATGCTGATCAAAATAATCATCAAAGACCTGATCAAAGTCATGAAGATAAAATTCCGACTGATAAGTTGTTAGAAGCTATATTAAAAAATCAAACTATTTCAAAACTTCCAGTTAACGAACCATTTGTATTTAGCGGTGAAGACATTAGTGAATTTCGCCCATTCATTATTTCATTCGAGCGATTGATTGAAAACAATTGCTTGTCATTTGCTGATAAATACTATTATCTACTGAAATACACTAAGGGTATAGCTAAAGACTTGGTTAATAGCTGTTATGATTTCGACCCTAAAATTTCCTTCACTAAAGCAAGAAAAAATCTGGAGGATCAGTATGGAAATGATTATAGGATAGCACAAACTTATCTTGATAAATTACAAAGTTGGGGAACCTATCAAATCTGAAGATCCTAAACAACTGAGTCAATTCGCCTTTTTTCTTACTACCTGTATGAACATGATGGACCGAATGAGTGCATTAAATCAACTAAACAGCTGGAGAGACATCAAAGAGATAGTGATGAAACTACCCTGGGAATTGAGAAAACAGTTTCGCTCTCATGCTCAGAAGGCATTAGAAAACAACAAAGAAGTTAAGTTCGATTTTGTTGTCAAGTTTGTGAACGATCAGGCAAGATTGTTGAACATTCCCCTTTTTGGACAAATATCAGATAAAAAATCCATTAAGGATAAATCGGAGAAGAAATTCCAAAGGTCCTTCTACACATCTGACGCAAGAAACGAAGATATAATGTGCGAGTGCTGCAAGAAGAACAACCACGAACTTTCTGATTGCATCTTTTTCATGAAAAAGTCTAGGGATGCAAAAGAAGAGTTCATTAAAAACAAAAAACTCTGCTTTGGTTGTTTGAAAACTGGACATCGTACAAGAGATTGTTCCGATAGAATCACCTGTAAAAAATGTCAAAAGAAACATCCTACTTGTTTGCACCGAGAACCAAAGAACTACGAAAAAACTAAATACGAAGCTGAACTTGAGAGGAAGGTAAACATGTCCACAAAAAATAACGACAAAGTCAAATGCCCTGCAACTCCGATCATAATAAGAAATAAGAGGAATAATCAACAAATTACCACATATGCTGCATTAGATCCTTATTCAACTTCCTGTTATATGGACAGAAGGTTAATGAAAAAATTAAATATTCCAGGAGAAGAACGCATGATGTCAGTTACTACTATTAAAGAAAAAGCTAGCAGCATGAGAGTAAAGGTGGTGACTGATGTCGAGGTTCTCTCTCTGGATAAAAGTAGTGTGATCACCATACCAAAACTCTACGTGCAAGATTCGTGGACGTTCACAGAAGAGGATTCACCGAAGAAAGAAGATCTCCATAGCATCCCTCAGCTGCAAGATATTCCTTTTAAATATATCAAAGGAGACATAGGGATTTTGATTGGCATGAACGTGCCTGAAATTTTGAAACCACTTGAAATAAGATCTACGACTAAAAAGGGTCCATACGCTTCACGTCACATTCTTGGATGGGCATTAAACGGTCCCGTAGAAGGAAAAGGACTAGCTTCATCTTGTTTTAGAATCAAAGAAAATTCTATTAGTGAGCTGAATGATATGTTCGCTAAAGCATTCGCAAATGAATTTGACATTGGAAATGAAGACTCGAAGTATTCCATCGAAGAAGAAGATTGGCTGCAGTTTGTTGAAGAAAACACCGTAAGAACAGAAGACAACCATTTCAAAATTGCCATTCCAATCAAGGAAGATGAAAATATTCCCGATAATTACAATCAAGTAGAAGCTAGATTGAAGAGCCTCGTAAAGGAACTTGAGAAAGACGAAAATCTGAAAGAAGAGTATTCCAATTTTATGAACACTATGCTCGCAAGAAACTTCATGGAGCCTGTGAAGGACCAAGATATTGATGCTCATGAAGGTAGAAGTTACTACTTACCGCATCACGGAGTCTTTCACAAGCAAAAGAAAAAACTCAGGATTGTCTTTGATTGTTCCTTGAAGTACAAAGGACTTTCATTAAATGACCGTCTTATAAAGGGACCCGATCTTGCCAATTCCCTAGTTGGAGTTTTACTACGATTTAGAAAAGAGAGGATTGCAGTGACGGGAGATATTGAAAAAATGTTTCATATGGTAAAGTTACATGATGCTGACAAAGATCTCTTCCGTTTTCTGTGGTTCGAAAATAATGATATAAATACAGTCCCTAAGGTATTTCGAATGACTGTTCATATATTTGGCGCTACGTCTAGCCCAGCCATTGCAAATTTTGCTCTCTCAAAAGCTATGAAAGAGAGCAACTCAGAAATAGAAAAGCTTGGCAAGTCATTCTACGTTGACGATATGATGGCTTCGTTTAAAAGCACCAAGAAGGCAATTGATGCAACCACTTCACTAAGAAACACCCTAGCTTATTGTGGCTTCAATCTTACATCTTTTGTCTCCAATTCAGAAGAGGTTATTCAAGCTCTTCCTAAAGAAAAACTGTCTACAGATAAGGAAAAAGTCCCTATCACAAATGAAGACTCATTTGAGAAAGCTCTTGGAATAGTATGGAAAACGACTAACGATACACTGGGATACAGCGTTAAGTTACCTGAACATCCAAACACAAAGAGAGGAATACTCGCGACAGCAAGTTCTATTTATGATCCCCTTTTTATTGCTAGCCCTGCGATTATAAAAGCTAAAAGAATCTTTCAAATCTGTTGCCTTCTTAAGTTGGATTGGGACGCTCCCCTTCCAAATCATTATGAAATATCATGGCAAAGATGGAAAGATGAAATCAAGCAACTGAACAACTTTGAAGTACCAAGATGCTACAAAGAAACAGACGAAGAAATTATTGAATCACAGCTCCACTTATTTGCCGATGGAAGTGAAATTGCCTGGGGCACAGTAGCCTATTTGAGACAAAGAGATAAGGGCAACCATATTTCAACATGCATAGTCATGGCTAAAGCACGTTTAACACCAATTGACAGAGCTTCTTTGAAAACAACTCCAAGGATTGAATTAAATGCTGCAAAACTTGCCGTGTCCCTGGCTCAGAAAATTAAAACTGAATTTGTCAGTCATCAAGCTATTGATAAAACTTTCTACTGGACTGACAGCAAGGCCGTATTGCAGTACATTTTCTCTGAAACTGGTCACTTCAAGACATTCGTTGCGAATCGTGTCGCTTATATCAGATCTCTTACTGATTTAGGTGAGTGGAGAGCCATCCCAGGCAAACAAAATCCTGCCGATCTTCTCAGTAGAGGCACTTTTGATGTAAAAGAATTTGTCAAAAATCAAATCTGGATTCAAGGTCCAGACTTTCTCAAAGAAAAAGAAGAGAATTGGCCTCACACAAAGGACTATAATGTCAGCAATGATAATCCAGAGCTGAAAAAGAAAAATCATGCTCTCTTAACTAAAACTGAAAATGAGAGTGCAATTAGCAAGTTATTATATTCTACATCTAATTTATTCAAACTTAAATGTAGAATCGCTGCTCTTCTTAGACTGAAGAAACTACTCAAGAAAGAACCCATTGATTCCGGACCATTTAACGTGCACGAATTACAAGAAGCTGCAAAAGAGATTTGGAGATTGACACAAGTTCAGCACTTCTCTGATATATTTGATGCTCTTAGAAAGGAAAAACCCATTCCAAAGAAAGATAACCTCCACAGGCTGAATCTCTTCCTTGATAATGACGGTCTGGTGAGGATAGGAGGTCGCCTGAGTAGAGCTCCAATTCCATATGATACAAAGCACCCGATATTACTACATGGAAAAGCTTTTCCAGTGCTGATGCTTGTTGCCGATTGTCATCGTGAATTGGGTCACATGGGACGAGAGGCAATCTCTTCGGAACTAAGACAGCAGTACAATATTGTAGGTGAAAGGAAATTACTTAACAAAGTATTGAAGAACTGCGTTATATGCAAGAAGGTACAAGGTAAAGCTAGCAAACAAATAATGGCAGATTTACCTGTAGATAGAGTTACCACTGATATACCTCCTTTCACGAATACTGCAACTGATCTTTTTGGACCCTTCTATATTACCAATGGCAGAAAACAAGAAAAACGATATGGTGTGATATTCACTTGCCTGTCTTCAAGAGCGGCACACTTGGAGATCACCCATAGCTTAGATACTGACAGTTTCATTAATGCTTTTCGCCGTTTCATTGCAAGGAGAGGGACACCCTCATTGATGAGATCCGACAACGGAACAAATCTAACTTCGTCTGAGAAGGAACTAAAAAATGCGGTTATGGAGTGGAATTCCTGCAAGATAAATAAATTCTGCTCACAGAAATGCATTAAGTGGATATTCCAACCACCGCAAGCATCTCATTTCGGAGGAGTATTCGAAAGAGAAATAAGAACCATCCGAAAGCTCCTCAACTCAATGCTTTGGGAATTTGATAACTTGAGAAAATTTAACGATGAGCTTCTCAGTACAATTATCTGCGAAATTGAAAACATATTGAACTCACGACCTTTAACTGCCGTTGTGTCCGATAATGAAGATATAGAACCCCTTACGCCAAACCATGTTCTACGTTTGGCTCCCTCAGAGTTCATGCCTCCAGGACTTTTCAGTCGTAAAGATATCTATCTGAAAAGAAGATGGCGCCAGGTACAACATTTAGCCGATGTCTTCTGGCAACGATTTCGTAAAGAGTATTTACCACTACTGCAACAAAGATCGAAATGGACTACGAAAGAACGATCTCACAAAATTGGAGACATTGTACTAGTTATGGAACAGTCATCACCAAGAAATGACTGGACTATGGGAGTAATCACAGAAGTAAAAACTAGTGACGATGGCCATATTCGTAGTTGTAATGTTAAAGTTGCCAAGAATAAATATAAGCAGGGTAACTTTGAAACGACTATTTTGGTGAGACCAATAAGTAAATTAATCCTACTATGTCCCATTGAGACTGATGATAGTAATTTGAACACTATTTAATTCTATTAGAATTTCTTAATTTAATCTTAGTAATTAATTACTATGAAAATTTTGCTTCCAATGTTCAGATAAATTCTATATTGAATAACCATACTTTCGTTGCTAATAATAAATATCTTGTTTTGTATTTTGGTTTAAGTTCTAATTATTTTAGAATGATTATAAATTTAATTTAATTTTGTTTAACCATAAATCTTTTATTGATATGTCATTTGATGTGGAGCAATAATCTCTCTAGGCTTTAAAAATGCAGTTACTTAATGTTGTATGTTTAAAATGTGGCTTTGAATTTGTTGGCTATGTTCTGTTATATTGTTATTGTATTGTCCTAACCTTGCATTCCGCGACAATAACCTCAAGCTAAACTAGCTCCATTAGATCTGATGATTAAAATACGGATATTTTAATGTGGGCGGGTGTAGTTGCTAATAGCATTTCTACATTTTTTCTATATAATTACTTTAATTGTTGATAATTTAATATTTTGTACGTAAAACCCTAGTGCTAGAATGGCAATAGTTCAGTACCGGTAAAACTCTAAAACTAAACAGTCATGGGATTATTGTTGTGCCCATTTGAAAGATTTTATTTGAATAAGTGTAGATTGCTGAAAAATTAGGTAAGAACATTTAGTGGTATTGTTTAAATAATTAATTTGTTTGTATTTCTAATAACTTTCTATAGCTAGGATATTCCTATTTATATTTGCTCGTAATCTTTGTTTACAATACGTATTTACTCAAATTTGTTCATATGAGACGTACATTTGAATTTAAAACTTCGATTATTCTTATTAAATTTAACGTAGTTATAGTGCATCCTTTCATGATTTAAAAATAGCATTTCTTATCCTGCACTTTGCAATTGATAAATTATCAGTAAATCTTAGTTAAACAATTTAAATTAGTCTACCTTAATTATGTTTCGTTCAATTTTCTATAATTATTGTAATGCTTAAAATTTATAAATTAGTCTCCCAGTCAAACTTTAAATTTGTAGCTAACAGTATGTTTGTTAATTTAATTTATTTGTCGGTAGGTACCGTGTTGTCTCCATGTCCCATGTTTAAGAAGAAAGAAATAAAACCTAACTCTACCAAGTCTTTTCACCTCTACTGATGAATAAAAAGGAATTTAACACGCGTACCTAAAATGAAATCTGCCTATCATTGAAAATTTAAAATTCATGCATAAATCTACATTAAAACTTTATTGGAAATACAAGAATTAAAACCATGAATTCATCAGTGATTAAAAATTTAAGTGGATGAATTCAATAATCTATCTACAACAAAGGATCTATCTAGAGCAATGGATCAATCTACAGCAAAGTATTGTTCTACAGTGACAGAACTATCTACAGCAAAGGATCCATCTACAGCAAAGGATTTATCTACAGCAAATGATCCATCTACAGCAAAGGATCTATCTTCAGCAATGGATCTTTCTACATAATAGGATGTATCTACAGCAAAGGATCTATCTGCAATATGTGATCTATTTACATTAAAGGATCTAACTATAGCGAAGGATGTATCTACAGCAAATGATCAATCTATAGCTAAGGATATATCTACAGTAAAGGAACTCTATACAGCCAAAGGATCCATTTACAGCAAAGGATCTATCTACATCAAAGGATCTATCTACAGCAAAGGATCTATTTAAAGCGGAGAATCTTTCTACAGCAAAGAATCTACTACAGCAAAGGATCTATCTTCAGCAAAGGATCTATCTACAGCAAAGGATCTATCTACAGCAAAGGACCTATCTACAGTAAGGGATCTATTTACAGCGAAGGATCAATCTACAGCAAAGCATTTATCTACAGCAAAGGATCTATCTACAGCATAGAATCTATCTACAGCAAAGAATCTATCTACAGCAAAGGATCTATCTACAGCAAAGGATTTATCTACAGTCAAGGATTTATCTACTGCAAAGGATCTATCTACAGCAAAGGATCAATCTACAGTTAAGGATCTATCTTAAGCAAAGGATCTATCTACAGCAAAGGATCAATCTAAAGCCAATGATCTATTTACATCAAAGGATTTATTAACAGCAGAGGATCTATCTACAGCAAAGTAATCTATCTACAGTAAGGGATCTATCTACAGCAAAGGATCTGTCTACAGTAAAGTAATCTATCTACAGTAAGGGATCTGTCAACAGCAAAGGATCTTTCTACTGCAAAGGATCTATTTACAGCAGAAGATCTTTCTACAGCAGAATATCTTTCTACAGCAAAGGATCTCTCTAAAGCAAAGGATCTATTTACAGTATGGGATCTGTCTAAAGCAAAGGATCTATTTACAGTATGGGATCTATCTACAGCAAAGCCTTTATCTACAGTAAATGATCTATCTACAGAAAATAATCTATCTACAAAAGAGGATTTATCTACAGCGAAGGATCTATCTACAGCAAAGGATCTATCTACAGCAAAGAATCTATCTACGGCAAAGGATTTATATATTTATTTATAGCAAAGGATCTTAGATCTATTTACATCAGTGGATCAATCTACAATAAATGATCTATCTACTACAAAAGATCTATCTACAGCAAAGGATCTATCTACAACAAAGAATCTAAATACAGCAAAAAATCTATCTACAGTAAAGGATCTATCTACAGCAAAGGATCTATCTACAGCAAAGGATCTATCTACAGCAAAGGATCTATCTACAGCAAGGGATCTATCTACAGTATAGGATCTATCTACAGCAAAGGATTTATCTACAATAAACGATATATCTACAGCGAAGGATCTATCTACAGCAAAGGATCCATCTACAGCAAAGGATCTATCTACAGTAAAGGATCTATTTACTGCAAAGGATCTGTCCACAGCAAAGGATCTATCTACAACAAAGAATCTATCTACAGCAAAGAATCTATGTTCAGCAAAGAATCTATCAACAGCAAAGGATCTATCTACAGCAAAGGATCAATCTACAGCAAAAAATCAATCCAAAGCAAAGGATCTATCTACAGTAAAGTAGCTATATACAGCAAAGGATCCATCTACAGGAAAGGATCTACAAACAGCAAAGGATCTATCTACAGCAAAAGATCTATATACAGCAAAAGTTCTATCTACAGCAAAGGATCTATCTACAGGAAAGGATCTATCTACAGGAAAGGATCTATCTACAGCGAAGGATCTATCTACAGCAAGGGATCTATCTACAGCAAAGTGATCTATCCACAGTAAGGGATTTATCTACAGCAAAGAATCAATCTACACCAAAGGATCTTTCTACAGTGCAGGATCTGTCAACAGCAAAGGATCTATCTACAGCAAATGCTCTATTTACAGCAAAAGATCATTCTACAACAGAGAATCTTTCTACATTAAAGGATCTATCTACAGCAAAAGATCTAACTACAGCGAAGTGATCTATCTACAGTAAGGGATCTATCTACAGCAAAGAATCTATCTATACCAAAGGATCTTTATACAGCGAAAGATCTGTCTACAGCAAAGGATCTTTCTACTGCAAAGGATCTATTTACAGCAGAAAATCTTTCTACGGCAGAATATCCCTCTACAGCAAAGGATCTCTCTAAAGCAAAGGATCTATTTACAGTATGGGATCTATCTACAGCCAAGCTTTTATCTACAGTAAATGAACTATCTACAGAAATGGATCTATCTACAGAAGAGGATTTATCTACAGCGAAGGATCTATCTACAGCAAAGGATCTATCTACAGCAAAGGATCTATCTACGGAAAAGGATTTATATATATATATTTATAGCAAAGGATCTTAGATCTATTTACATCAGTGGATCTATCTACAATAAATGATCTATCTACTACAAAAGATCTATCTACAGCAAAGGAACTATCTACAACAAAGAATCTATCTACAGCAAAAAATCTATCTACAGTAAAGGATCTATATACAGCGAAGGATCTATCTACAGCAAAGGATCTATCTACAGCAAAGGATCTATCTACAGCAAGGGATCCATCTACAGTATAGGATCTATCTACAGCAAAGGATCTATCTACAATAAACGATATATCTACAGCGAAGGATCTCTCTACAGCAAAGGATCCATCTACAGCAAAGGATCTATCTACAGTAAAGGATCTATTTACTGCAAAGGATCTGTCCACAGCAAAGGATCTATTTACAGCAAAGAATCTATTTTCAGCAAATAATCTATCAACAGTAAAGGATCTATCTACAGCAAAGGATCAATCTACAGCAAAAAATCAATCCACAGCAAAGGATCTATCTACAGTAAAGTAGCTATATACAGCGAAGGATCCATCTACGGGAAAGGATCTATAGACAGCAAAGGATCTATCTACAGCAAAAGATCTATTAACAGCAAAAGTTCTATCTACAGCAAATGATCTATCTACAGGAAAGGATCTATATACAGGAAAGGATCTATCTACAGCAAAGGATCTATTTACAGTAAAGGATCTATCTACATCATATGAAGGGCCACAAGCCAAAGTCTCTTAACCGCAAAAATCGGGTTGCTCAAGGTAAAGTCTCTTAAGCGCTTAGCACCAGTGAAAACGGTTACAATCTTGAAGTGCTAAGCGCTTAACACTCACGTAAAACGGTTGAAGTTAGCGGCAAACAAGAGTCTCTTAACCGCATCTCATTGCATAGAAAACGGAGCGAGGGTAGACTCAAGTATTAACCTTGTTCTTATTAGGTTCATTATTAGACTCTTCTATTTATATGGAATGTAACAGGTTTCCAATTTTTATAATACAATAGCGGTAGATATATTGTACTATAAAAACAATAATTTTTAGAGGCCTGCAATAATTACTTCAAATCACTTAGGTGATGAAGAATAATATAAATCACGTAATTTAAGTTGACATGATGTAGTAAATTATAGCAGATCATTTTAATTTCGATTTCACGAAAGCTGTTTCTTTAAGCTGCTAATTAATTTATAAGCACTTCTTAACATTTTTATTTGACTAAACTTTAAATTACATTTTCATTCTCTGTTGCTCAATATGCAAGTCTTTAATTATCTTGTTTTTAATAAAGTAATATATTTAAATAATTGTTAACATTGCATTATACTTTCAATCACACAATATCAGAAGAGGTTAGTTGAATTAAATGTTTAGTAGAATGATGGTAGTGAACATAAATATAATTTTTAATCTATAGTAGTCGGTTCCAATCTAGTCATTTGCTTTAGTAATTTACAAATAACTTCAAAACAATAACACTCACAAATTATCTGTACTGCACAGCAAAAAACTGTATTTGTATTGATTATTTAACAGTGGACAAATTTCACATTCCCGAAAATAAACTTTACTAATTGTAATGTATATATTTTAGGATTGGTGTGGGTAAACTACAGATTGGTAAATAACAAAAAACAGTGATTTGGGAATTTAACATCCTGCGGACACTTTCCCTCCAAGCAAATCTTTTTATTGCTTTAATCAATAAAGCTGATGCTTCTCATCATCTTGCTGCAAACCGCATGGAATTTGATAGCATTTTTTTGTTATTTTTATAATAAAAACTCTACAATACCTATTTTACATCACTTACTAATTTTAGGTCTGAAGAAAAAGAATGAACACCATTTGTTTTGATTGTCAACTAGGGTAAAGGTATGCAATTGGATAAACTTATTATAGGAACGTTTATATACTTTAGGAAACAAGTTATATCTTAATTAAACAAAAGCCGAATTCTTATTGTTTGTTCATAAATTTAAAAACAAAACAAGGGGGTACAATCTTCTTTCTCAGCGTCAGGTAAGTGATTCACTCTATAGTTGCTCACAGAGTATCAAAAACATTATAACCAAATAATATAAATATACTGAGTCTAATTGTATGCGGTTTGCAGAATGATGATCCTAGACCTTAGTTCTATAATATTATGTAATAATAGAAGAAATAAATCTGGCGGTATTCATACAGATATTACTTTTATTAGTATCGACAATACAGATGAAGATTTCACAACTATAATTAATATATTTTAAATTTCATGAAGGAAAATAAAACAAATAATGGAGTTTTGCATGAGAACATTCCAAATGAAAAAAAAAAATAGAATATAGACGTACAATTACGAACCAAATACACGAAGGTAAGATGATCTAAATAATTGATGCTGTACTTCTAATTATCAATACTGTATGTAGCTACTCTAAATAATGAAAAATGTAAATTAAGAGTAATAACATAAGTTAACTGTTAGCAACTAGACTAGTATTGTGCTGAAGAGACACCAATCAATGTAATAAATTTATATTAGTAGGGGATTTAACGTCTGTTTCGGAACAAAATGCCTTATCACTAAAGTCAAAAGAAAATTAAATACAAAGGACTGGAAACATAAGTGGAGAAGGAAAGTGGTTACATGAGCAGTGATACAAACAACTGTTATTACAAAGCTTATGGATACAGAAAAGCTCCTCCGTCACTTACAAAGGAATGTGATGAAAGACACAAGCACCGGTAACTGCACTCACGGATAGAAGAGGTGATAGTAAATGAAGCCTACGAGCCTACCAAACACAAAATCTAAGAGGAAAATGAAGAGGTGATAGTAAATGAAGCCTACGAGACTACCTAACACAAAATCTAAGACCTCGTAGTTGAAGAGCATAACCCTAGCGCTATCCTCTAAAACTGCAAGTAGCGTTAAAATATGAAAAACAATCTATAAACCACATTACAACAGTTTGGGTTCAAATGGAAGGCACCCCCTTCTCTTCCATTCACCACAGACAGTTTCAGAATAGAACCTCTGGCAGCTTAATATAATCAAATGATCATAATTAATTTTTAAGGAGAAAAAGACAGATTAACAGAGCTAGAAATTTATCATCATTTAATGATCAGCTTTAATATTTTTAAAAGGAAGATTTAACCTCTGCTTCGACTCTGAGAAACATTCAGAAAATAAAGTGGCTCCATTAACAATGTTACCTATCACCAGTCTAGTGACAATGCACTTGGATGGAGAAAAGCTTGTTTCATAGAAGTATTAAAGTTTCACACCAAGAAATGTGACTGAAAGGGACACAAGCACCGGTGGCTGTACATATGGATGGAAAAGGAAACGAAAATGTGATACTAATCGAAGTCTACCTAAAAAGTTTAACATCGTAATTGAAGATCATAACCCTAGCGCTATTCTCTAAAACTGCAAGTAGCGTTAAAAAATGATGAACATAGAAATCCAAAACAGTTTGGAACCCAAGCGAGGCATCTCCCTTTTTCTTCCATTAACCATCGACAGCTTCAAGACGGAGCTCCTGGGGTCAATTGAAGAGGTACCTAAAAATGAGTATGGATGCAATATTGATAATTTAATAAGGATACAAAAAATAAAAAACATGCTATTAAGATTCTATATTTGTTGTAATATTCCGATAGCTAGTTATAAATAGCAGCTAGTTACATTTTTTTGATCAATTATATAGCTATTTTGAATGCAATAAATTAGATAGATATTTATTGTATTTTTGATATAGCTAATGCATATAGCATATTTATTTAAATTTGAGAACTTACTTTAAAATTTTAAATACTTCTAATTTTACATTCAATATTAGAGAATACAGCTAATTTTAATTATTAAGCTCATTTGTTACCAAAGCATGATCTTTGACCAATCGCTTTAGAATTAGTTAATCATATATATAACTCATTAAACAATTAACTTTAAATTACATCTACATGAGATCAATATGATGATGACTTACAATTAGGAGCATCTACTCAAACTACACATGTATGTATGCAGTGGCAGTACTGATGTTTGAAGGTATAGCAGAGCAATCTTGGGACAGTTGCACACCTGTTAAATAAAATACATTCATTAAAAGGTCATAAAATTAAAAAGTTAGATGCATTAGAAAGTAGCAAATTCAGTTCGGAAAAAAATATTTGGATAACAGTTACCTAACTGTGGTGATCTAACATAATTTTTATCTTTTAAAAAATTTGCAAGGGAGCTCTCTGATTAAGTTTGTGATATAGCTAATTCTAATACAATCTTTAAAATAGATTTGTTCTGCTCTGTTATATAAAAATATAAAAATCATTTTAAGATAGATGAGTAGCTATTGAGTAAAAAGCTACAAAAGGCTCTTGGTTTTGTAGTCACCTTCCTGTGCTTGAATGTAAATATTTTTCTATTTACAGTGAATGCAAATACATTTTTAACTAGCTATATTCAACTAAGTATATTGTGATAAGCATAAGCTAAATGCTCGAGTTCATAATAGTCTACTTCTATATTTATTTATTCTTTCCCATCACTAAACTGTTTACTTTAGAACAGCAAGCTGTTGTGCATAATAAAAAATTAAAAAAAAAAACAGTTCAGTTGTTCAAATGAAAATGTTATATTTTTTAGATTATTTGGATGAAAAGAGGATGGTACTTTATACTGAATATTAATTTTCGCATCAAATTAGCTACCGAGTTTAAACTCACTACACATTTCCCTGTAGCTAGATATTGTTTCCCATCTTCTCTTTTATCAAGATAATTAAGAACTTTCTTTGCTATATTTAGATTAGCTAATTGTAATGACAAAAAAGAACTACTTTGGCAATAGAATAACATTTTATGACATTGGTTAGATAATTAGATTTGACTCTATTTACAAAAAAATGTTCATAATTTATTTGTGAGATGACTTAGCTGCAATCATTAGACAAATATTAAACACAAAATTCTCATTCAAAGAGATTTAAAAAAATGATTCAAAATATTCAATTTTTGAACATTTTTAGGAGAAAAATCATTGTTAATATCAATTAGCCAACTTCAGACACATTATTATGTAGTTATGGTACTTTAATTATCTATAGCTACCTTCAACATATATATACAGTGAAAAGTCTACTTACATAGCAAATCAAGATGACACTACAAGTTATCCAAGGGTGAAGTATCATGAGATGTCCTTTCCGAAGTCTTTAAAGATTTATCTGAAAGGAACAATTGTTTAGAAATTTTGTTAATCATATTACTGATCAGAAAATTTAACTGTTCATGACACACAACACACAGCATATTGATAAATTATAGCTACTGTATTTAATTATCAATACATAAAATTTAAAATATTTTCAACAGGTTGCATAATCATAAGATTCCTTCTTTAAATGGTTTCAAAGTTTTTGTTCTCTAATTTGACCTTTATTATCAACTGTCCTATTCTTAAGCCAAAAATGAGTAGCTTTTCAGAATATTTTTATACCAATAACTTGACTACCAATAAGTAGCTACACTAAAAATCGTATCATTATGGCCCATTGCCGCCATAACCAAAAAACAAAAAAGGAGTTTCAAGTTTATGAATATAAGCTAAATAATTGTTTAGTAGTCATATTTTCTATTTCATTTTCCAAATATTTTAATTCATAGTTGAAATTTAAGAACAACTTTTTTTGATAACAGTAGCCAATGCAAAATATTTGCAAGTTTGAATGAAATCACTATCTTTAGACAGATAAACCAATCACACATTTATAGACAATAACTTATTAAATTTAGCGTCGGAATAATATCACTGCGATTATTTACCCCACAAGTGCGATGCAATTACCTTAATTCTTAGTAAATGTATGCTGTTAAATGATTAACCATCAGAGATACAAGATTGAAAATAGGTACACATCATCATCGAAATGATATCTTAGGATGGTATAAGTATGGAGCTTCTTCCTGAATTGGTTCTTATGTTAGATCAAAGTTTGCAGGAAAGTGAGATGGAATAGTAGAATACCCTAGACGATGATAGGATTTAGTGAAAAATGATTAAATTGGAATTAAAAGTAGCTACTTTACTTGCTTTGATGCTCTCAATAGGTAAGACTGTTATTATGTACATGAATCTACAAATTAACTCTTTAGCTGAGGATTTTCAAATTCATTTCAATGTTAGAATGGAGAGAAATTCTTTAGCAATTTCAAATATATATATTTTTGAAAATGAAAATACTGGACTTATTAAGCATTTTGCTCATAATTATACTTCAATTAGTAATATGGATCGAAGTTTGGTACACCAGTTCTATCCAAATTAAATTGGCTATTTAACTAACAATATAGGTTTTACTGTAAGCATGTTAAGATACCTAAACTCATCATTCTTATCTCACCCAAACTTATAAAGTATGCTATGTAATATCTCATCAATATTTGATACACCAAAATAAAAAATTATTTTAAAAAATCTGTAATATACTGGGTGGCACGAAAGAAATGAAACCCATTTTCATATTTTACTTATTACTCATCAAGATTTTGGCTACAAGTTACAAGCCATGACCCCACTTTGAAAAATTCTGCTGACCAACAAATGAATTTTGGAGGATAAATACTTCGTTTTATAAAATTTGCATCAATTCAATCTTAATATTTGAAATCTGCAAAACTTCGGAGTTAGGTAATCAATTCATCAGTAAAGTCCTAATTTTCAAAAGTGGGCCTCAACACTCCATTCCCATTTTAAATATTTCCATCTGTGGAGCAAATACTGCCTATTTGCCTAAGTAAGCTGTTATGCAGTGGTGTGAGCACTATTGGCTGGTAGCTATTACCAGCCATATTTTATTGTATTTTGAACTTTTTGCAAGACACTGACAAACAGCATCATAGATTATTTTCTAGTAGCCAATACTTCAACAACATACTACTTAGGTATGTTCTACTTAACAAAGAATATCATTATTAAACTAATCACTGTAATCTAGATTTTACAATTAAAATAATAATTTACCTAATACATACAAATAACAGATTCAGACATACTTCAAAAAGTAAATAATCAATAGTTTGGAGTGTTAATTCTCCCAATTATGTTGGTTTTATTTTTTGTACTTAAGTATTTTCATTTTAGGGTGTAGCTACTCTAAGCTTAATATTTTAATAAAATTAAATTAATGGAAACTTCATAATAAAGAGTATTTAGTTTGTAAAATTAATTTGTTGGCCTAAATAATTTTTGATAGTGGTTTTCAGACTATTATTTATAGCAATATTAGTTCAAATTTTAGCACAAATAAATATTTGAAAATAAATGTTGAATTATCAATATAACAACAAACTTTTGGACATAACCCAGTATGTAATTGGTCCACAAGAACCCACTTGCATTTTCAAAAAGCTAAAAAAAATCCAATAGCTTATTTCCAATTTAATTAATAGTAAACATTAATTAATGATAAACATAAGCATTAATAGTAAGCATAAGAATTAATAGCTTGAAATCCACCGACGTTGATGGAATATTATTTTCAAAGGGGAAAAACTATATTTAACTGTGAAAGAAACAAAAAAGTGACTAGGTAAGTAGCTAGGTTAAAACTTAAAAGTAAATAATAACTAGTATCCTTTGGCTACACTGCAAGAACTGGTAGTGTTCAAGAAATCCTCTAGTTTGCTTTCTGTTCTAAGTAAATTGTAAAATACATGTAAATATAAGAAAATTAAACATTGTAAGTACAGAAAATGTTAAAAAATTCCCATGCTATCATACTCTTGGTCTATGTAGTAAGTAATCAATTTTAGCTAATGCCCATCAGTCTTAACTATTCTTCAAAGGCTGGAGAAAAGACCAAGATATTATGGTAACAAGTTGATAGATTCTGCCCACATCTCAGTCTGCAAAATATAGGACATTCTCAACATTTCCTGTGACAACAATCCTTAATATGAATTAATAATCATATCCCCCTATACTAATTATATTTAGCTACATGTATTTTTACTATTTTACATTATCAAGTCGAGAACAAATAGCAAAATAAGAGGTGAAGATTTCTTGGAGAACAGTTTACCAGTTCGTACAGTCTGGGAATCTGCCAAGACAGGCCATTAGAGAACTATAAAGTGTTCAAAAATAAATCCTCTATTTAGGCTTCAGTTCTCAGTAAACTACATGTAAATATAGTAGAAAATTAGAGATTGTTCACACAGAATTTCAGAAAATCTTAAAAATGTCCCATTTTCTGCTAACTGACTGGGAATCTGCTGATAAGCTGAGCTTAATAGCATGAGCTCAACTTCACATCAAATTAAAATATCTGAAAGTCAGGAGACCCTGAAGTCACTGAAAGAAGCTACATTATGCAGAATGGGCTAGGATATCTGAAATTTTTGAGTTATAAATAACAGCCTTAACTCTGCTTAGATATTGATATTAGCTGTATTAGGTACATAAATTAAATTTATAATACCAAGTTGTTTTTACAAAATTACAGATAGTGCCTAGAAACCTACCTATATAATATAGCTACACTATGAATATTTAATAATGAAACAAGAAACAGATAATTGGATACTACTCATCCTGAGTCATCCAGTCTGCAAAGCGCATTCATATCCCCGAAGACCTTTGGAGACAAATTTTGAGGGAAAATAATTAATTTTCCTAATCAATTCTAATGTTTACATGTATTTGTGATTTTATTGGAGACATTTTGCAAAAGTCTGGTCATTTTGGAGACAGATTTGAAAATCTTTGAGACAGATTTACCACACTTTACAGACTGGTTACTCAAACACTCATACTAGGTCCTACCTACTCCACTAACTGCAGCTCCAGGTAAAATAGTAATTCTCATAAACTCTCTACCTACTTGTCCCTTCAAGATTTAAGACTCCAGCCTCCAGGTAATAAAGCATGTCCAAACTGAGGCAAACTCGCCATTTTAATGGCGAGTTTGTGCCAGACTTAGATATTTTGAGCCCTTCAATTGCTAATGGAGAGAAATATCTAATTTTCTCTTATGCTACACTACATTTAAAATGTTATTTTGGGGAGATTTAATGATAATTTGGTCATTTTGGAGAGAAATTTGGTGATTTTGAAGAGAAATGGAGAGACAAATGGAGAGTTTATTAAACAAAGAGATATACTATTTTACTATGGTCTTAAGCTAGCCTGAGCTAGGCTCTAATTGTCATAAATTCTATCCTAAAAAACATTGTATGATCGTACTAATTGTAGGACTACCCAGAGGCAAGAATAACTAGGAGAAATGTCTCTACTGCCTGAACCAGACTGCATCTTATGGTAAATTACGCCATGTCGGTGGAATTTTGCCCTCTTTGAAAATAAAATTCTAGCTAAGTTGGTGGATTTCTAGCTCTTGCTGCTCTGTATTCCTAACTATGTAACCATTAATCTTCACTTTTTAGTAGAAAATCAGCCTAATTATTGGAAATTGTTGGTGTATTTTTTCAACTTTTAGAAAAAGTCAGTGGCATTTTGTGCACCAAATACAGATTGATATCTACATTTGCAATGAAGGCCCGAAGTTCTTAATTTGCTCAAAATAATTGTCATTAACCCACAAATAAAATAGCAAGAATGGACATCCAAATCATCCATATTTCAGAGGCTGGTAAATTGTAAGCCAATTTGGCTCATTTATCTTTTTTTGAAGATTTCAAGCCAAAAATTAACATTGGAAGTTGGAACATAAGAATTAATTCATAATTTTAAGCCAATTAGGAATAGGTATCTGATTTTTATCTTTTGAAATATTATCATGGATAGACATAAGTTTTAATAGGTACTAGTCAGTGAGCCACAAGGTAGTTAGTACCTGGGGCTGGGGTTTATATAAAAGTTTATTAACTGGCCCGGCTAGTCTGTATTTGGTCCACAAAATTCTACTGACTTTTTGAAAAAGCTGAAAAAATCCACCATAAATTTCCAGTAATTTGGCTGATCCACCAACATTTTGGTGATTTTACACATTTTTCCACCGAAAATTAATGATAATATAGGAATAAATAGCTAAAAATCCACCAACTTTGCTAGAAAACTTCCACCGACATGTCAGAGGAATTTACCATGAAATACAGACTCCATGTATAAGAGCATGTCAGTTAAAGCCAATTAATTAGCTTATATTTGAAATGGTCAAATCTCAGATATGTCTAATTGGCTTTAAATTTTGAATTAATTCCTTTTTTCCATGTTAATTTTGGCTTGAAATCTTCAAAAATGAGCCAAATTGGCTTGGTTCATATTTTTTATTAAATTTTGGCTCAAAAATTGGCTTACAATTTTCCAGCCTCTGAAACATGGTAACAGACTGGTAACTGGGTCCTACTGAACTAGTATCTCTCAACTTAACTAGAGTCTAGTCTGTCTAGAGAGCTCAGAGAGGCAGGTAACCTACATAGTCATAGTACATACCAGCCATGTTTTAGAGTAGGTAGGTATGTCAGTTAAAGCCAACTATATAATTGTCTTAGATTTCAAAAGGTCAATACCTACTCAGAGAAGTAGGTATACCTAGGTACCTAATTGGCATACAATTTTAAATTATTTCTTATGTTCCTATGTTAATTTTGGCTTGAAATCTACAAAATGAGTTAAATTGGCTTAGCTCGGAATTTTTGTGAAATTTTTTGGCTCTAAAATTGGCTTCGGTACCTACCTACAATTTTCAAGCCTCTGAAACATGACATACCTAGGTAATAGCTACCTATATACCTTCCTACTATTTTGTAATTTTAGCTTATAAGCCATAGCTAAGTGGTACTTCAGGATATAAAACAAATTAAACTACCAATCTTGCTACCTAATTAGGTAGATTGGCTTAGCCCAGGTACATTTTCAAACTCAAAATATCAAGAGACGAGTGACGACTTAGGTACCTGATGAAGAGGTTTTGTTATACAAACATATTTCGAGCGGATTCTCAATGTTAATAATGAGTTTTTGGACCTAGATTTACAATTTAAACTAGGTATAGGTATTTCTAATTTCAAATCTCTACAGTGTAACAGATCTAAAGCAAAATAGAATGGTCTTCAAATTCGTGCTGAATTAGGCGGTAATAAAGGGTTGAGAAACAAAAGCTAAGCGTAATGATTGGTATACAGTTTCAAACCCTTTATAAAAACTGTTTGTAGATTCCAGTATCTTCAAACAGATTTAATTGTTTGAGAAATAGTTCGGCTAAGTGTTTTATACTATATTCAGATTCACAGCATAAGCTGTATCTACTCCAAATATATTTCAAGGAACTGAATGAGTTTATCAATAAATACATAGGTAGTTTTAAAATTAATAAAAATATTATTTTTTATACCTAATGGTTTATTGATATTCCTGATTCAATTTACGTACTTTTCATCGAATGAATCATTCTTTCCGGACTAAACCTATACTTTTTTATTATTTGAATAGTTATTACAATTCATTATCCATAATTATTGTATATATACACTCCCATAAATAACATTGCAATAATTAGCTATATATATACTTCGTTTTCTATGCCTGCGCTTCGTTTTCTATGCAATGAGATGCGGTTAAGAGACTCTTGTTTGCCGCTAACTTCAACCGTTTTACGTGAGTGTTAAGCGCTTAGCACATCAAGATTGTAACCGTTTTCACTGGTGCTAAGCGCTTAAGAGACTTTACCTTGAGCAACCCGATTTTTGCGGTTAAGAGACTTTGGCTTGTGGCCCTTCATATGATCAATCTACAGCAGTTTACAGTTAAGGATCTATCAACAGCAAAAGATCTATCTACAATATGGGATATATCTACAGTAAAGGATCTATCTACTACAAAGGATCTATCTACAGCAAACGATCTATCTACAACAAAGAATCTATCTACAGCAAAAAATATATCTACAGTAAAGGCTCTATCCACAGCAAGGCATCTATCTACAGCAAAGCATCTATCTACAGCAAAGGATCTATCTACAGCAAGGGATCTATCGACAGTAAAGGATCTATCTACAGCAAAGGATCCATCTACAGCAAATGATCTATCTACAGTCAAGGATCTATCAAGAGCAAAGGATCTATATACAGCAAAAGATCTAGTAACAGCAAAAGTTCTATATTCTGCAAAGGATCTATCTACAGCAAAGGATCTATCTACAGAAAAGTATATATCTACAGCAAAGGATCTATATACATCAAAGGATTTTATCTACAGAAAAGGATTCATCTACAGCAAAGGATCTATCTACAGCAAAGGATTTATCTACAGCAAAGGATCTATCTACGGCAAAGGATTTATTCTTTTATTTATAGCAAAGGATCTTAGATCTATTTACATCAAAAGATCTATCTACGATAGATGATCTATCTACAACAAAAGATCTATCTACAGCAATGGATCAATCTACAGCAAAGTATTGTTCTACAGTGACAGAACTATCTACAGCAAAGGATCCATCTACAGCAAAGGATTTATCTACAGCAAATGATCCATCTACAGCAAAGGATCTATCTTCAGCAATGGATCTTTCTACATAATAGGATCTATCTACAGCAAAGGATCTATCTGCAATATGTGATCTATTTACATTAAAGGATCTAACTATAGCGAAGGATGTATCTACAGCAAATGATCAATCTATAGCTAAGGATATATCTACAGTAAAGGAACTCTATACAGCCAAAGGATCCATTTACAGCAAAGGATCTATCTACATTAAAGGATCTATCTACAGCAAAGGATCTATTTAAAGCGGAGAATCTTTCTACAGCAAAGGATCTACTACAGCAATGGATCTATCTTCAGCAAAGGATCTATCTACAGCAAAAGATCTATCTACAGCAAAGGACCTATCTACAGTAAGGGATCTATTTACAGCGAAGGATCAATCTACAGTAAAGCATTTATCTACAGCAAAGGATCTATCTACAGCATAGAATCTATCTACAGCAAAGAATCTATCTACAGCAAAGGATCTATCTACAGCAAAGGATCTATCTACAGTCAAGGATTTATCTACTGCAAAGGATCTATCTACAGCAAAGGATCAATTCACAGTTAAGGATCTATCTTAAGCAAAGGATCTATCTACAGCAAAGGATCAATCTAAAGCCAATGATCTATTTACATCAGAGGATTTATTAACAGCAGAGGAACTTTATACAGCAAAGGATCTATCTACAGCAAAGTATCCATCTACAACAAAGGATCTATCTACAGCAAAGTAATCTATCTACAGTAAAGGATCTATCTACAGCAAAGGATCTGTCTACAGCAAAGTAATCTATCTACAGTAAGGGATCTGTCAACAGCGAAGGATCTTTCTACTGCAAAGGATCTATTTACAGCAGAAGATCTTTCTACAGCAGAATATCTTTCTACAGCAAAGGATCTCTCTAAAGCAAAGGATCTATTTACAGTATGGGATCTATCTAAAGCAAAGGATCTATTTACAGTATGGGATCTATCTACAGCAAAGCTTTTATCTACAGTAAATGATCTATCTACAGAAAAGAATCTATCTACAAAAGAGGATTTATCTACAGCGAAGGATCTATCTACAGCAAAGGATCTATCTACAGCAAAGAATCTACTCTACGGCAAAGGATTTATATATTTATTTATAGTAAAGGATCTTAGATCTATTTACATCAGTGGATCAATCTACATTAAATGATCTATCTACTACAAAAGATCTATCTACAGCAAAGGATCTATCTACAACAAAGAATCTAAATACAGCAAAGAATCTATGTTCAGCAAAGAATCTATCAACAGCAAAGGATCTATCTACAGCAAAGGATCAATCTACAGCAAAAAATCAATCCACAGCAAAGGATCTATCTACAGTAAAGTAGCTATATACAGCAAAGGATCCATCTACAGGAAAGGATCTACAGACAGCAAAGGATCTATCTACAGCAAAAGATCTATATACAGCAAAAGTTCTATCTACAGCAAAGGATCTATCTACAGGAAAAGATCTATCTACAGGAAAGGATCTATCTACAGCGAAGGATCTATCTACAGCAAGGGATCTATCTACAGCAAAGTGATCTATCCACAGTAAGGGATTTATCTACAGCAAAGAATCAATCTACACCGAAGGATCTTTCTACAGTGCAGGATCTGTCAACAGCAAAGGATCTATCTACAGCAAATGCTCTATTTACAGCAAAAGATCATTCTACAACAGAGAATCTTTCTACATTAAAGGATCTATCTACAGCAAAAGATCTAACTACAGCAAAGTGATCTATCTACAGTAAGGGATCTATCTACAGCAAAGAATCTATCTATACCAAAGGATCTTTATACAGCGAAAGATCTGTCTACAGCAAAGGATCTTTCTACTGCAAAGGATCTATTTACAGCAGAAAATCTTTCTACGGCAGAATATCCTTCTACAGCAAAGGATCTCTCTAAAGCAAAGGATCTATTTACAGTATGGGATCTATCTACAGCAAAGCTTTTCTCTACAGTAAATGATCTATCTACAGAAAGGGATCTATCTACAAAAGAGGATATTTCTACAGCGAAGGATCTATCTACAGCAAAGGATCTATCTACAGCAAAGGATCTATCTACGGAAAAGGATTCATATATATATTTATAGCAAATGATCTTAGATCTATTTACATCAGTGGATCTATCTACAATAAATGATCTATCTACTACAAAAGATCTATCTACAGCAAAGGATCTATCTACAGCAAAGGATCTATCTACAGCAAGGGATCTTTCTACAGTATAGGATCTATCTACAGCAAAGGATCTATCTACAATAAACGATATATCTACAGCGAAGGATCTCTCTACAGCAAAGGATCCATCTACAGCAAAGGATCTATCTACAGTAAAGGATTTATTTACTGCAAAGGATCTGTCCACAGCAAAGGATCTATTTACAACAAAGAATCTATGTTCAGCAAATAATCTATCAACAGTAAAGGATCTATCTACAGCAAAGGAACAATCCACAGCAAAAAATCAATCCACAGCAAAGGATCTATCTACAGTAAAGTAGCTATATACAGCGAAGGATCCATCTACAGGAAAGGATCTATAGACAGCAAAGGATCTATCTACAGCAAAAGATCTATTAACAGCAAAAGTTCTATCTACAGCAAATGATCTATCTACAGGAAAGGATCTATATACAGGAAAGGATCTATCTACAGCAAAGGATCTATTTACAGTAAAGGATCTATCAACATCATATGATCAAGCTACAGCAGTTTACAGTTAAGGATCTATCAACAGCAAAAGATCTATCTACAATATGGGATATATCTACAGTAAAGGATCTATCTACTACAAAGGATCTATCTACAGCAAACGATCTATCTACAACAAAGAATCTATCTACAGCAAAAAATATATCTACAGTAAAGGCTCTATCCACAGCAAGGCATCTATCTACAGCAAAGCATCTATCTACAGCAAAGGATCTATCTACAGCAAGGGATCTATCGACAGTAAAGGATCTATCTACAGCAAAGGAACCATCTACAGCAAATGATCTATCTACAGTCAAGGATCTATCAAGAGCAAAGGATCTATATACAGCAAAAGATCTAGTAACAGCAAAAGTTCTATATTCTGCAAAGGATCTATCTACAGCAAAGGATCTATCTACAGAAAAGTATATATCTACAGCAAAGGATCTATCTACAGCAAAGGATCTATCTACAGCAAAGGATCTATCTACGGCAAAGGATTTATTCTTTTATTTATAGCAAAGGATCTTAGATCTATTTACATCAAAAGATCTATCTACGATAAATGATCTATCTACAACAAAGGATCTATCTACAGCAATGGATCAATCTACAGCAAAGTATTGTTCTACAGTGACAGAACTATCTACAGCAAAGGATCCATCTACAGCAAAGGATTTATCAACAGCAAATGATCCATCTACAGCAAAGGATCTATCTTCAGCAATGGATCTTTCTACATAATAGGATCTATCTACAGCAAAGGATCTATCTGCAATATGTGATCTATTTACATTAAAGGATCTAACTATAGCGAAGGATGTATCTACAGCAAATGATCAATCTATAGCTAAGGATATATCTACAGTAAAGGAACTCTATACAGCCAAAGGATCCATTTACAGCAAAGGATCTATCTACATTAAAGGATCTATCTACAGCAAAGGATCTATTTAAAGCGGAGAATCTTTCTACAGCAAAGGATCTACTACAGCAATGGATCTATCTTCAGCAAAGGATCTATCTACAGCAAAAGATCTATCTACAGCAAAGGACCTATCTACAGTAAGGGATCTATTTACAGCGAAGGATCAATCTACAGTAAAGCATTTATCTACAGCAAAGGATCTATCTACAGCATAGAATCTATCTACAGCAAAGAATCTATCTACAGCAAAGGATCTATCTACAGCAAAGGATCTATCTACAGTCAAGGATTTATCTACTGCAAAGGATCTATCTACAGCAAAGGATCAATTCACAGTTAAGGATCTATCTTAAGCAAAGGATCTATCTACAGCAAAGGATCAATCTAAAGCCAATGATCTATTTACATCAGAGGATTTATTAACAGCAGAGGAACTTTATACAGCAAAGGATCTATCTACAGCAAAGTATCCATCTACAACAAAGGATCTATCTACAGCAAAGTAATCTATCTACAGTAAAGGATCTATCTACAGCAAAGGATCTGTCTACAGCAAAGTAATCTATCTACAGTAAGGGATCTGTCAACAGCAAAGGATCTTTCTACTGCAAAGGATCTATTTACAGCAGAAGATCTTTCTACAGCAGAATATCTTTCTACAGCAAAGGATCTCTCTAAAGCAAAGGATCTATTTACAGTATGGGATCTATCTAAAGCAAAGGATCTATTTACAGTATGGGATCTATCTACAGCAAAGCTTTTATCTACAGTAAATGATCTATCTACAGAAAAGAATCTATCTACAAAAGAGGATTTATCTACAGCGAAGGATCTATCTACAGCAAAGGATCTATCTACAGCAAAGGATCTACTCTACGGCAAAGGATTTATATATTTATTTATAGTAAAGGATCTTAGATCTATTTACATCAGTGGATCAATCTACATTAAATGATCTATCTACTACAAAAGATCTATCTACAGCAAAGGATCTATCTACAACAAAGAATCTAAATACAGCAAAGAATCTATGTTCAGCAAAGAATCTATCAACAGCAAAGGATCTATCTACAGCAAAGGATCAATCTACAGCAAAAAATCAATCCACAGCAAAGGATCTATCTACAGTAAAGTAGCTATATACAGCAAAGGATCCATCTACAGGAAAGGATCTACAGACAGCAAAGGATCTATCTACAGCAAAAGATCTATATACAGCAAAAGTTCTATCTACAGCAAAGGATCTATCTACAGGAAAAGATCTATCTACAGGAAAGGATCTATCTACAGCGAAGGATCTATCTACAGCAAGGGATCTATCTACAGCAAAGTGATCTATCCACAGTAAGGGATTTATCTACAGCAAAGAATCAATCTACACCGAAGGATCTTTCTACAGTGCAGGATCTGTCAACAGCAAAGGATCTATCTACAGCAAATGCTCTATTTACAGCAAAAGATCATTCTACAACAGAGAATCTTTCTACATTAAAGGATCTATCTACAGCAAAAGATCTAACTACAGCAAAGTGATCTATCTACAGTAAGGGATCTATCTACAGCAAAGGATCTTTATACAGCGAAAGATCTGTCTACAGCAAAGGATCTTTCTACTGCAAAGGATCTATTTACAGCAGAAAATCTTTCTACGGCAGAATATCCTTCTACAGCAAAGGATCTCTCTAAAGCAAAGGATCTATTTACAGTAAGGGATCTATCTACAGCAAAGCTTTTCTCTACAGTAAATGATCTATCTACAGAAAGGGATCTATCTACAAAAGAGGATATTTCTACAGCGAAGGATCTATCTACAGCAAAGGATCTATCTACAGCAAAGGATCTATCTACGGAAAAGGATTCATATATATATTTATAGCAAAGGATCTTAGATCTATTTACATCAGTGGATCTATCTACAATAAATGATCTATCTACTACAAAAGATCTATCTACAGCAAAGGATCTATCTACAACAAAGAATCTATCTACAGCAAAAAGTCTATCTACAGTAAAGGATCTATATACAGCAAAAGATCTATCTACAGCAAAGGATCTATCTACAGCAAAGGATCTATCTACAGCAAGGGATCTTTCTACAGTATAGGATCTATCTACAGCAAAGGATCTATCTACAATAAACGATATATCTACAGCGAAGGATCTCTCTACAGCAAAGGATCCATCTACAGCAAAGGATCTATCTACAGTAAAGGATTTATTTACTGCAAAGGATCTGTCCACAGCAAAGGATCTATTTACAGCAAAGAATCTATGTTCAGCAAATAATCTATCAACAGTAAAGGATCTATCTACAGCAAAGGAACAATCTACAGCAAAAAATCAATCCACAGCAAAGGATCTATCTACAGTAAAGTAGCTATATACAGCGAAGGATCCATCTACAGGAAAGGATCTATAGACAGCAAAGGATCTATCTACAGCAAAAGATCTATTAACAGCAAAAGTTCTATCTACAGCAAATGATCTATCTACAGGAAAGGATCTATATACAGGAAAGGATCTATCTACAGCAAAGGATCTATTTACAGTAAAGGATCTATCAACATCATATGATCAAGCTACAGCAGTTTACAGTTAAGGATCTATCAACAGCAAAAGATCTATCTACAATATGGGATATATCTACAGTAAAGGATCTATCTACTACAAAGGATCTATCTACAGCAAACGATCTATCTACAACAAAGAATCTATCTACAGCAAAAAATATATCTACAGTAAAGGCTCTATCCACAGCAAGGCATCTATCTACAGCAAAGCATCTATCTACAGCAAAGGATCTATCTACAGCAAGGGATCTATCGACAGTAAAGGATCTATCTACAGCAAAGGAACCATCTACAGCAAATGATCTATCTACAGTCAAGGATCTATCAAGAGCAAAGGATCTATATACAGCAAAAGATCTAGTAACAGCAAAAGTTCTATATTCTGCAAAGGATCTATCTACAGCAAAGGATCTATCTACAGAAAAGTATATATCTACAGCAAAGGATCTATATACAGCAAAGGATTTTATCTACAGAAAAGGATTCATCTACAGCAAAGGATCTATCTACAGCAAAGGATCTATCTACAGCAAAGGATCTATCTACGGCAAAGGATTTATTCTTTTATTTATAGCAAAGGATCTTAGATCTATTTACATCAAAAGATCTATCTACGATAAATGATCTATCTACAACAAAGGATCTATCTACAGCAATGGATCAATCTACAGCAAAGTATTGTTCTACAGTGACAGAACTATCTACAGCAAAGGATCCATCTACAGCAAAGGATTTATCTACAGCAAATGATCCATCTACAGCAAAGGATCTATCTTCAGCAATGGATCTTTCTACATAATAGGATCTATCTACAGCTAAAAATCTATCTGCAATATGTGATCTATTTACATTAAAGGATCTAACTATAGCGAAGGATGTATCTACAGCAAATGATCAATCTATAGCTAAGGATATATCTACAGTAAAGGAACTCTATACAGCCAAAGGATCCATTTACAGCAAAGGATCTATCTACATCAAAGGATCTATCTACAGCAAAGGATCTATTTAAAGCGGAGAATCTTTCTACAGCAAAGGATCTACTACAGCAAAGGATCTATCTTCAGCAAAGGATCTATCTACAGCAAAGGATCTATCTACAGCAAAGGACCTATCTACAGTAAGGGATCTATTTACAGCGAAGGATCAATCTACAGCAAAGCATTTATCTACAGCAAAGGATCTATCTACAGCATAGAATCTATCTACAGCAAAGAATCTATCTACAGCAAAGGATCTATCTACAGCAAAGGATCTATCTACAGTCAAGGATTTATCTACTGCAAAGGATCTATCTACAGCAAAGGATCAATCTACAGTTAAGGATCTATCTTAAGCAAAGGATCTATCTACAGCGAAGGATCAATCTAGAGCCAATGATCTATTTACATCAAAGGATTTATTAACAGCAGAGGATCTATCTACAGCAAAGTAATCTATCTACAGTAAGGGATCTATCTACAGCAAAGGATCTGTCTACAGTAAAGTAATCTATCTACAGTAAGGGATCTGTCAACAGCAAAGGATCTTTCTACTGCAAAGGATCTATTTACAGCAAAAGATCTTTCTACAGCAGAATATCTTTCTACAGCAAAGGATCTCTCTAAAGCGAAGGATCTATTTACAGTATGGGATCTATCTAAAGCAAAGGATCTATTTACAGTA